>SKCR01047203.1:0-50617 GCA_019454045.1 Zanthoxylum bungeanum
TGCATTGTCTTGCCCCAAATATATTATATTTGCTAGTATTTGGAGAAGAAAAAATATATTAAAAAAAAAAAAAGATAAAAGCTATAAACTACAAATTGCATTATGTTTCAAAGTAATTATAATAGTATTTTTTTCCTAAATATATAATTTTAATTAACCACAAAAAATTAATATAATACAATGTAACACCAAACACTGTATATATAATATTAAAATAATATAATATATAGAGCATTGCACCAAATAATGTATAATATTTTTATAATACAATCCATTACAGCTAGCCTAATATAATACAATATATCAAACGCTCCCATGATCTAATGATATCCACGTACGTGAGTTCGAGTCCCGCGAAAAGTTGAGTCAGATGATTTTTTTTTATAAATAAAAATATGATTTCTACAAATTAAATTAATTTAGAAAAAGTGATTTAATAGTTATTATTTTAGAGTAGAGATAGATAGATCCGGCTACAGTTTCGGTTCAGAATCGAAACCAAATCGGTAGGAATCGAAGTCAGATTTATTCAGTTTGGTTATGATTCTACCTTAGTTGAATCGAATAGAACTGGACGGTTCCAACGTTTCGAACTAGAATAAAACGGCTAGTTTTATAGGCAATTTAAGTATCACAAAAATAATCCAAAAATGTATAAATATGAGCCATTCTTTATTTGTTCAACACACCAATTTTCAATTCTCTCAATTTCTTTAATTCTTATATCTCTCATCTTCGATTTCTCCTATTGATTTAATTTTACAATTCTTCAATATTAACAAAAAAATTACAAGCTCATCTAAGAATATCATATCCAATATGCCTACATAAGAGAGCGGCCAAAGTATCGATACACGTAGAAGATAAGTTAAGTTTCGATCTTTCGATATTTTCAAAATTCATTTTCATTTAGTCGATATTGAAAATGAAGGTCCAAGATCAATATACAACTATTGTGGTGTATCTTATAAATTTATCGGCGACTATGGCAACATGAACAAGCACTTTGATAGACATCATACCACTGAAATTGGACTTGATACAATACAAATTCAAATGAGTAGGTACACTTATCTAGTAGAGGTATCAGTTCTTTATATTTATTTAATATTATGATGCTAAAAACAGAGAAATTATGGCACATCTTTCTTCATGTTCTGGTGAAAAAATTACTTTTACTAATTATGTTCGAAATTCTTTAAATCATATTGCCTGTAAAATATCTAGAAATATAACAAAATGACAAAATTTTAAATTATACAAAGATGTATTATATAATTTTTTCCCCACATATTCAATATATAACACTTTTACATAGTTAATGGGATATTTGTGAAAAAATAGAACTTTTAAAAGTTTTTAATAATGCTATAAATATTTTTAGTCGAGTTTATTATCCTACAACAAATTTATTTCTGGTTAAATGTTTGAATAATGTTGATATCCAATATGAGCATGCTGAAAGTTCAAATGTTAATGATATTGTTTTAATTGAAGCTATTGTTGTTATGAAGAGAAAATGATTGACTTATTTTAAAGATATTTTATTAATTTATCTTATTGTCAGGATTTTTGGTTCTAGATTTAAATTATAAGATTTGAATAGTGGCTTATAAACTTACTATGCATTTTTTATGAATATATGATGAAATTAATATTAGAAAAAAATAGATGGAATAAAAGTTGATTTAATAGATTTATTTAATGATTATATTAGTAGATATAACTTGCAATCATTAGGACAATCTAGTAGCAAACCCGTAATACATTCAAGACTTAGCTTATGTGATCATTGGTTACTACAACGGAATAAAAAATAGAGGGATAACACGACTAACAATCCGGAATTAGATAATTATTTATCTACCAATTTCGATTCTCCTGAAAGTTTAGTAAGTAAAAATTTCAAAGTATTTGACTGGTGGAATCGACATCAAAATGTCTATCATGTTTTATCAATTATTACTAAAGAGGTGCTAGCAACACATGTTTCCACCGTTGTGGTTGAACAAGCTTTCAGCTTAGGAGACAATTTTTTGGAAGTGAGACAATCTTCATTACATTCAAGCACTTTAGAAGCAACAATATGTGTGGATTGGATCCGAGCTGATATGAGGCAACAAGAAGATGCCCCGATGACTTTGAAGACTTGTTCGACAATGCATCTGCAAGTGCAAGCGGAACGGAAGCTGAAGGATCAACAAAAGACACATATAATGATGATGAGTAAATAATTATAATAAGAAACTATCTAAAAAATATAATGGAATTACATGAGCTTTGATTCCTCTCACCCTTAAAGGATACGTAGGCAACTTAAGTTTTTAAAAATTTAAGTTCAAGCTATTTTATTTTATTTTTAATTTAAGTTTTTAATTTAATGTAATATAAATCCAAATTAATAATTTTAAATAAATTTAAAATTCCATTTTTTTTTTGTTTAAAATTAAAATTAATCTGGAATCGAACCGGAACCGTTCGGTTCACCCGATTATGTGGAACCGAGAAACCGACTATTCGATTTCGCTTCAGAACCGAACCGAACCAGTAGCCAAGTCTATAGATAGATGTATTATTTGAGTGCATAATGAGTACATAATTATAATTTTAAACCAATTATAAGAGGTTATGTGTATATATATATAAAATATTTAATTAAATATAAATTTTAATTTAAAATTATAATTTAACTATGATCATGTACTAAAGAAATACACATTCAATATATTTATCATTATTTTTATTTTAATATGACGGAGGTTTCAATAGGTTTTAAAAATTAAAAAGAGCTTGATTTACTTTCGAAAAATAAAAAGGCAATTTTACTCATTTTTTTCATTAAAAAATTAATGACTGTGTAAGAAGACTAAGATTATGATTTATAAATACTAGTCATTGTTTAAGCTTTTGCCTCCACAAAATTCCAAAACATGCACCATCATGCTTCTGTTTTAAAATTTATGGTTATCAAGTTCCCACCTTGAATCTATGACCAATTTATTCATTATAAAAGTCTATAGGGGTACTCTTTATGTGGTTTAATTGACGGCTCAGATCATTTCATTGGTAATTGGAGGAAAGAGAGTGAATTGATTGATGAAAATGGTCAAAAATTTCAAATTAAAAAATAGAAAGTTAAAATAAAATCATTTAATTAAATAAAATCATTTAATTCTGTAACACCGGCACGGCCAAATACTGTAACACCGTGCCGTAGGCACGGGCATTATTTAATTAAAAAATAAAATCATTTAATTCTGTAACACCGTGCCTACGGCACGTGCCAAATACTATAACACCGTGCCGTAGGCACGGGCAAAAACTAGTATATATATAAATCTCGTCATCAAATCATCCGATCTGATCTTAAGTATAACATATAAAATCTTTGACTGTCCTATATTTTTATAAAAAATACATTTCATATGGATACATTATTTCTGATTAGAAATGCACTCATTGCATTAAATATTACATTATTTTATGGGGACTAGAATTGCCTTTTCACCTAGCATAAATTATTAACACCCAATTTTGATCAAACATATCTCAACTCGATGCTATATCTTTAAAATCTATAGATATAGATGTCTGGAATACTTTCCTTATAACGAGATCCCTTATAAATGATCAGTAATAAATAAAAAAAAAAACAGAAAAATATAAATTTCGTATAATATATTATATAACTAAACACGTTAAATGAAATATAATTTGATGGTTATATTTTGACATCAAAGTTTTGTTTGTTGAATGATGATGGCACAGAGTACCAAAAAAGAAATATGCACAAAATTAAAAGAAAGCTTTTACCATGTACTTTCAAAGCAAACGAAAATCCAAATTTAAGAAAAAATAAAAACGTTCTAATTTCTTTTCATATTCCAAAACACAAAGCCCCATGACTGAAAGTCACCAACCTTTAGTCTATATATATATATTAGAAATGTTGGAAATTCCCGTCAAACCACCCGATCCAAACTTAAACGAAACATGTAAAATTTCATCAGGTTTTTATAAGAAATTACTCCCTGAACTCGAATTCATGACCTGACAACTAAATCCTAAACTCTTTGATACTAAACCACACCCATTGGGAACACATACACACATATATTATATATATATATATATATATATATATATATATATATATATAAAATACTCATATATTAATTACTCAATCTCTGATTTTACTAAAAAAAAAATAAAATACATACATACATACAAGTCAGTTTTTTATCATCATGATCACAGTTCAGTAGTTGAAGTAGTGGTATATGACCTACAGCTAATCAATTGCTTAACATCTTCAAGTGAATAATCTGATGCAGTTTCCCCAAAATACCCATTTGGCTTTGCACTCCATTGGTTGAGACTTTCATGACCACCTCCATTGTTGAGCATGAACTTCTGATTCTCTTCAAACCCATTTGAGTAAAAACCCTGAAACCCCATATCTCCTTCTTGTTTGATCTGGCTGCAACTTCCATCAGAAGTGCTGCAACTTGGCTCACTACCAAAGCTTAAGAAATTGTCCTTCATTGGATAATAACACTGCATGGAATTATTATTAGTACGCAGCTGGTTTTCTTGGATTTGGATCAACTGTGAGGAATTTGTAATTACAGGAGTAGTGTTGTTTTTTGAAATGGGTTCAAAATAATCGTCAAAAGAGGAAGAGTAGTCTTTGTTTAGTGATAAAAAAGATTGAGATGGCAGCTGTGGTACTAC
The DNA here is from genome assembly GCA_019454045.1 of Zanthoxylum bungeanum. Taxonomy (NCBI): domain Eukaryota; kingdom Viridiplantae; phylum Streptophyta; class Magnoliopsida; order Sapindales; family Rutaceae; genus Zanthoxylum; species Zanthoxylum bungeanum. The sequence continues at coordinate 4,735 of SKCR01047203.1, forward strand.
TAATGCTTCATTGATGATGGAAGAAGCTATGTTTTTGTTTTGTGATGAGATTGGAGGAGCCATGGCCATGAGCTTCTTCTTGAGCTTTGTATTCCAGTAGTTCTTGATATCATTATCGGTCCTTCCAGGTAGCTGAGCTGCTATTATTGACCATCTGTACACAAACATGGGCTATTGCATGTTAAAAAAATGATAATATTTTTATTGAAATAAATCAAAATTATCTCATTTATAAGATTTAACAAATTTTCAGAAAAAGTCCACTGCTTGCTTGGCTCTAAATATCATGAATGTTTGATGTTGGATCTAAACTTGAATCCATGCTTGGTTAAAAAAAAAATCACCAAAAAAATAGCAAGCTTTTATTATTATTTGATAGTTCAAAATGTAAGAACAATATTAGTACCTGCTTCCAATGATATCAAAGAGGCTGCAGATTAGCCTATCTTCCTCATCAGTAAATCCACCATGTTTAATATTTGGCCTCAAATAGTTAAGCCATCTCAGCCTGCAACTCTTGCCACATCTCTTTAGCCCTGATCCAAAATCAACAACAACAAAAAAAAAAAATATTTGAACAAGGGTTCCATTAGAATGTGAGAAAGAGATTGCTGATTCATGCATGTTTCTTTAATTTTGAGTTTAATTAAATAACTTACCAGCTTTCTGAGGAAAAGCAATCCAGTTACCACCAGTGCCAAATTTCTCTATGTACTCCTTAAGCTTTGAGTCTTCTTCAGGGGACCATGGTCCCTTCTTCACATTTGCCTTGTCACAACAAGGAGCCCTACCCATCTCTCTCTCTCTCTCTCTCTCTCTCTCTCTCTCTCTCAAAGCAACTCCATTTCTCTCTCTCTCCGATAAATAGGAGATTTTTGAGGTTTTTGTTGTGTGTCTAGTAAGGAGAGAAAAACTTATGTGGGGCTGGCTGTTGAGCTGGTGCTTCAATCCAATCTTATTATGTCATTTATCAAAATAAATGAGTGCTGATAATAATTTTTTAAAATTTTAAATCTACGAAAGTTAGGGATGACGGAAATCTTCACGAGGGCCTGCGGGACCTCCCCAATTGAGGAGGCAATTAAAGATGGAAATTTGGAAATATTAATATCAGGGTAACGGAAAAAATTTAATACATATTTCTTATTCAGAGAAGAAACAAAGATTATGTTTAAATTTATTTATTTTTAATTTTTAATAAATATGTTCAAATAATTTATATTTACAATTATACATATATGTAAATAAAAAAATATCTTAATATTTAAAAAATATATAAATTATAAATAGTATAACGGCTTAAATGAAATATTATGTATCTGTGTATATATATAATCAATTTTTAATGAGATATCCATCATTTTATTAAATTATGGACTAAATAAAAATACAAAAAATAAGAATTTCAATCTTCTATATGAATTATGATTTGTACAATATATATTTTTAATTTTTTGAGTATGTATGATTGATTTCTAGATAAAGTAATAATTCAACTAAAATATTTTTTAATAACTTAAATTTATTTTAAGGAAAAATTATTTAGTATTCGAGATTTAGAGTCCCTCGAAGATATCCTTTTATTATTCGGGGATTCTCATCCCCCATCTGAAATAATTATGAAGGGATTAGGAGAGGACAAAGACATCTAAAGATTGTTGGAGACATGTATGATGATGTTGATCCATTCCCCTTTTTACTGACATCCCTAACGAAAGTCCATCTTATTTGTCTCCAATGGACGTGACTTGGTGGTGTAGGGCTCATGATCTCATATTGAGATTCTGGGTTCGAATTCAGAGAATGTGTTTCTTGTAAGAACCTGAGACAGCATGAGTTTTTACTGCTCCACTTCCACGTAATTAATAGCTGATTTGACGATCAGATTTGCAACGATTTAAAAAAAAAAATCTATCCTATTTGCTAAATGATATAATAAGATTGGACTGTTGTGGTGCATCCTACGAAAGTCCAACTCAAATGGTACGCCAGCCTCATGCAATTTTTTTCTTTCCTAGAAAGAAACTAGAATTCAAATATTTTTATTCATAAAGATGCAAGAAGTCTAAATGATTGACAAAATCTATCAAATGACTTTATGTTAATTGGCTAAGCTAAAAGAACTCTCTCTCTCTCAAAGTTTTAAACCTTTGCCAAGTCAATCTAATATTTGCTTCTGTTTACACTTCAAAACATCCAGTCTTTAGGGGAAGTGGAACAATTCAATTGATAATTTGATATAGAGCTTGATCGCTACAGCTCTCTTTGAAATGTGACATTTTCCAAATCGAAGACCTTAACCGTTGGTAGATAAAACACATAACTAACTTGCTTCAATCTGCGGAGCTCCTGTGTTTTAGGTCTCCTAAATAAATTTTTAAATATGTGGGCCCTTATGATAAAAGAAAAAAATAAAATTGTATGAAAAATGTTTTATGACACCATTCAATAAAAGTATGTCATGTGTTAATTAATAAATTTATCTCTTTATTATTAATGATAAATTATAAATTTAATGTATATTTATCAAATCATTATTGGCTGATTGTAGTAGTATTGTACCATGTCATCTATACACTTATACCACACAAAACTTTCTCATAAAAGATAACTTTTTTTTTTTTAACTTCATTATGATAATGTGCATGAACTTTCCCTAAAATTAAGGCTACTAATTTTAATCTAAATTTAGGGATTTAATATATCGTTTGTATGGATTGTCCCCAGTGGCGGAGCCACTTAGGGTCGAGTGGGGGCAGTTGCCCCAACTGGACCCACAAGTTTTTTTTTTAAATTATATATTTATATATATTAATATTATAAAATATAAATAATTAAACAACACTCATAAATATATTATTTTTTAATTTTTTGAGTTGTATTTTTTAATATAATATGTAGGCCCAAGCCCAAATTAATTAAAAAAAATTCCAATACACTTTTGTATCAATCTTATTTATTAAACATATCTAAAATAATTATATTTAATTTATATGTGTATAGATATTTGATTATTTTTCATTTTAAATCCAATCATTTATGTCTTTTTCCATTTACAAAAGAATATAGATTCCATTACATTTAAATAAAAATAAAAATAAAAATAGAAATAACTATGTTTATACTTATTTTTCCCAAACATAGTTATTTTTATTTTTATTTTTAATTATAACTATGTTTGGGGACCATTTAATTATATTCTTTGTCATATTATCTATGATATTATTCAAAAATTAACCAGATAGTTGTGGACGTTGGATTTCGCCCGAGGTCCACAATCGAGAATTTATAGGGATTGGGCACTAGCGATCCTGCAAAACAGAGGTAGAGTGAGCGGGAGTACTGCCCACCGGTGTGGTGGGTGCCGGGGGCACTCCGACGCTCAAGTCAGTAGTGAAGACGAGTTGTAAATAATGGAGGAGCAAGGTTCAGGGTTACATTGATACCCTTGTGAGCTGCCGTGATGGCTATATGTTGGCGGTTATGAGAGCTCTGGTGACAGAGAGTTGTGTTGTGTGATGTTCAATGATCCCCCTCATGCCATGACTTTTCTCTTTTATAGGCCCTCATGACGAGGGGTCATTTAAATCTCTTCTACCCGTTGGATGTGTTAATGATAGGGTTTATGACTGTAACTGCCGATTTAATGGAGTTCTTTACTGTAAGCGTTTTCCCAATCTAATTACTCATGAATCCGTTGGCTTTCTGAATTGTTAAATCCGTAATGACGGGCTCTGGGCTAGTCTGGCCTCTCGGCCCAAAACTGATTTCTCAAACTAAATCTGATGGTGGTCCTTGGGGCTTTGGTTTTGTGATTGGCCCAAAGACGGAATGAAGGTTATGACCTTGGGTCCAAATTTGGCCCGTACAATAGTATATCATATTTTCTTGTTATAATAGAGTTCTTATTTAATAGATTTATTAATTTAATTATATTTTTTTAATTGTAATAAGATAGTATAATATATTCTCTTATTATAATACAATTGTTATAAAATTATAATATGTACTTTTATTATAATATAATTTGTATTTTATACAAAATTAATTGTAAAGATATTTAAATTTTATAATTTAATTAAAAATAATAATTATAAAGGTTAAGTTTAGAGTTTAATTTTAGAGATTAAGTGTCACATATATTTTTTTATTTTAATAAAAGATTACAATATGTTTCTTTATTTTAATTTTATAATTTAACAATAATAAATTAAAATATTAATTAATTAATTAATAGGTTTCTTACTTTATTAGTAGATTATGTCTTATATTGTAATAGGTTTCTTGTGTTAATAATTTATTATTTTAATTTTATAATTTAATAATAAAAAATAAGTATAGAGATATTTTAATTTTATAATAAAAATTAATTGTAGAGATTAAGTTAATTGTAAATAATTTAATAGTGGTTTTTTTAATAGGAAACTATAATATGTTTTATTGTTATAATAGAATTTTTATAAAATTATAATATGTATTTTTATTATAATATAATTTTTATTTTATACATTTATTAATTTAATATTATGACTTTAATATGAAGCCGTGATGTGACACAGTGAGAATGTTCAAATATATATATATATATATATATATATATATATATTATATATATATATATATATATCTATATATATATATATCTATATATATATATATATATATCCAATCATTTTTTGTGAGCTTAAGAACATGTAAAAATTAAGATTCATATTGAGATACAGATTGATGATGAATTTTATAGTTATGATAAGGTTATTATAGTGTGACACGGAGATCACAGATTTGAATCGCGAAAATTACTTCTTTGCAAATTAAAAATAGATAAAATAAAAGTAAAATTATATATATTTGTTTGCGCAGGTTTTACGCGTGCATGGAAAAAACGTGTAAGGCTCAAACCTCCTGAGACAAAGTCTCAGCAATATGTGTATTGAATCGAGTGAATAAGCCTCCAAGGGGCACAAACACACAAGTTACAGTCCTAGGGTATAAGTTAAGAAATAAAAAGATAAAATATGCTCGAATGAGTCTTCATTTTTTCTGTTGTCCTTTTTCTCTTGGTGTAAGCGAATTTTTATAGTGTCGCTCTTAACTGCTCAGGGCAGTTCCAGTGTTTCCCGGCGATTCTTGAGGCGTGCTGGTAACTGCTGAGCCTCGTACCCCAACTGCCTAATTGTGGATGGAGATCCGCCCAACCGTTATGATCGTGGGGATAACCGCATCATACGTCTTCGTCCTGACTACTCGCTCGATCGTCCTAAGTCCTTTATCGCTATTCGCTTCGTCATCCTTCTTCCTTTCGCGCTCCCTTTTGTCTTAAGATAATTTCGTCCTGTGGGGATTTTATTTGTCAACACAATGGCAACAACAATAAAGGTGTGCCTTTTACTTGATGCGGGATAGATATTCCCTATCAAGTCTATTGCCCATCCCATAAACGGCCATGGCTTAATGACTGGGGTCATCTCGGTTGTTGGGGCTCTTTGAATGAGACCATGCTTCTGGCAAGCTACGCACCATTTGGCGTATGTGACGCAAGATTCCCCCATCTTGGGCCATAATAACTGCTTCATATGATTAACCATCTCATCTTGATTCCAGCTTGGTGAGCCCCACAGATGCCTTCGTGTACTTCGACCATGATAGTTTTGGATTCTGATGGCCTTACGCATTTCAACAACAGCCCGTCTTGTCGTTTCTTATAGAGCACGTCTCCTGACATTACGTAGTTCAAGGCTTTAAGCTTCAATCTTCGGTTATTTCATACTTCAGGCTGTGTTAAGAACGCCCTGATTTCGTTTCTCCAATCGTCCTCTACTTCTAGGATCGTGACGTCTGTTTTTTCAGCTCACCTTGTGAGGGTTGGCTTGACTTCTTCGCTTCTATACACCCCACTTATGTTGGTTTGTTTATACCCGGAGGCTGCTTGGGATAAATTATTGGCCAATTCGTTCTTCGCCCTTGGAACGTATTCCAAGTCAACGTAATCGAATCGTTCTACTAATTTTTTGGCCATATCCAATAATGCCACGACCGATGGACTTTGGCATTTATAAGTTCCTATTACTTGTTGGATTACCAGCTGCGAGTCTCCTTGATAGACACATGGGTTACTCCCATGTTGAGGAGCATTTCCAACCCTAGTATCAGGACTTCATATTCTGTCTAGTTATTGGTGCAGTACTCGTTCAATTTGGCTAAGACTTGGAAAGGTTCTCCCAATGGGCTAACTAGGACAATCCCTATTCTAGCCCTTTCTGTTGTGCTGGATCCGTCGAAATGCATCGTCCATGGCTTTAGGCTGCATTCGTCCAAATCCAGTTCTCTTTCCCTGGTTGTGCTTAAGCATGGATGATCGGCCAGAAAATCCGCCAACGCTTGACTTTTGACAGCCTTTTGGGGTTCGTGCCGTATGTCGAATTCTGAGAGTGACAGTGACCAGAAACCAACTCTTTGATGTAAGATAGGGCGAGAAAACATGTATTTTATTATATTGATTTTCGTGACCAGATATATAATGTTCGGCGTAAGGTAGGCACATAGTTTAGTACATGTGAAATATAAAGCCAAACATAATTTCTCCATGGGAGAATAATTACGTTCATAAGTCAGCAATTGTCTGCTGATGTAATAAATGGCTCTTTTAACATTTGTGTCGTCATCTTGCGCGATCATCCCAGCTATGGATTGCTCCTCAGCCGCTATGTACAACTTGATTGGCTTTCCTGACACTGGAGGCACCATCACCGGCGCCTGTGACAAATATGCCTTTAGTCTATCAAATGCTTGTTGATGCTCTTCGGTCCAAACGAACTCTTCCTCGCCATTTAACTTCAACAAAGAGGAGAAAGCTTTGGTCTTTCCTGCATAATTCAAGATAAATCGCCTTAGGAAGTTAACCTACCATAGAAACCTTTCCAGCTATTTTTGTTCGGGGTGGCATAGCTTCAGTAATCGCCCGAGATTTATTGGTATCGATCTCGATTCCCCGTTGGTGTACCAGAAATCCTAAAAAGTTGCCCGCGCACACCCCATAAACACACTTGGCAGGGTTCAGTTTTAGCTTGAACTTTCTCATTCGCTCAAAGGCCGATGTCAAATGGCTAAAATGTTCATCCGTGGTTACGGATTTAGATACTATATCGTCCACATAGACTTCCATAAACTCGCCAATCATGTCATGAAAGATTGAATTCATGGCCTGTTGATATGTGGCACCAGCGTTTTTTAGGCCGAACGGCATCACCACCCATTCGTAGCACCCTAGAGACCATGGGCACCTAAAGGCCGTTTTGTGCACGTCGTCCTCAGCAATATAAATCTGGTTATAACCTGCGTACCTATCCATAAATGAGTATACCTGATACCCTGCCGTGGAATCCACCAGGGAGTCGACCGTCGGCATTGGGTATTGGTCTTTCGGCGTTGCTAGATTCAAGTTCCTGAAATCTATGCAGATCCTTATCTTCCCGTTCTTTTTCCCAACTGGGATGATGTTGGACAACCATTCTACATATCTGGTCGTCCTAATAAATTCTGCTTCTAACAGTCGTTCGACCTTTTTTTTAATATCAGGCATAACATTAGGCGCGAACCTTCGCGGAGGCTGCCTATGAGGCCTATGACTTGACAGGATTGGCAGTCTATGCTCCACCAAAGTCCTATCTAGGCCAGCCATCTCATTATAGTCCCATGCAAAACAATCTATGTATTCTCGTAACAAACAGAGAAGCTTTTCGCGTACCAGGGGGCCCAATTCCTTGCTGACATAGGTTATGCGTTTATTGTACTCGTCCCCCAAGTTTACCTCTTCTAAAGCATCTTGTCCCCTCGAGAAGTTGCCTTGCGTCGTCCGTTCAGCGTACTACTCGTCCTCCAATGTCGTCTCTCTTCCTTCTATCAAACAGCCCACTCTGCACAATTCTTTCACTTTATCTTCCATCTGGTGCATCAATATTTTCCCCCTTAAGGCCGAAATGACGGCCTGTGTTTCGTCCTCCTTCCTTCGTTCCAGAACATAGGCCATTAAATGGCCTTGGAGGCCGCAAGGGCGGCTTGCTCTTTATTCTGGTCGTAGTTCATTGATACCGACATGTGTGGGTTCTCCAAAGACCATTGTAGTTGGTCTTGTTTGTGCGAACATGTCGTTTAACAATCCTGCAGGGTATGGCTCGTCATTCTGGGCTACGATAGTCGGGCTCTCCCTTTCGTTTGGAACCCTGGTTGGCTCGTAGTTTCCCTCATACATGAAGTATTCAGCCGAGTTTGTGTCTGCAGCGAAAAGTTTATTGTCGGCGTGTACTATCTCCACTTCATCCTTTTGGTTCCAGAAGACCAGACATTGATGAAGGGATGATGGGATGCATAAGCTACCATGTATCCAGTCTCGTCCCAGAAGCATGTTGTAAGAGGTTGGCCCATCTATGACGAAAAACACCACAGTCTTCGTAGTGCTTCCCACCTGCAAGTCTAGTGGTATGACTCATTTCGCCGTCGTCGCTCCTCCGTTAAAGCTAATGAGGACTACCTCTGTGGGAAGGAGATCTTCCTCGGACTTAGCCAAACGCCTCAGCATCCTAACTGGAATCGCATTAATGGCTGCTCCGTTATCAATCAGTACTTTAGCCACGAGGATGTCATTGGCCTTTGCCTTCACGTACAATGGCCTTAGATGCTTCGTCATCTGAGCTGATGGTTTTGGGAAAATCACTTTCCCTGACATCCCAACCTCCATAGCTTGATCACCTTGCTGTTGAGTTGGGGCGATTCTTCTCCCGTGTCCCATCTGGAAGGTGGCCGTGTTGGGGGTGCCTCCTGCGAGACGTGATTGATGGTCAATCTTATCTTCTCGGCTTTGGTGACAACTCGCTTCACCTTGGGCGTTCCATACAGAACAAGGAATGAATATTGCCCCAGGTCTTCTCCCAGTGTTCCGACGGCTGGATTCCCGGCTTCATATAGTTCTTTAAGAAGCCGATTCTGTGATATTTTTCTCTTTCTAGCTTCGGTACGGACGTCGATTTCTTCTTCTATATTCGTCATCTCCTCATCCTCGACTTCCCGATCTACCGTACCCCTGTCTGTTATCGAGAGCGAGGCGAATTCAGCCTCATTTCCTTCGTAAACGTCTTCGCTCGGCTCAGCTTCCCCGTTATCATTTCTCCGGAATTTTCTGGGCAATAAGTAGTGATTCGCCACGACTGGTGGCATGTTGCCGAATTGAATGACGATGGGAGGTTCCTCATCATCGGTCTCGTCCCGCTTTCTTTTACTAAGCTTAGCGTGCTCATCGCAACTGGTTACTTTCCATTTTTTTCTCATCATGTGCTTTCTTGCTGTCTTTCGATTTTTCTATGGCATGAGGGCTGCGGCTAGTGGTGGCCTTTACGTCATTCTGTCGACGCATCATGCAGCCATAATTCCTTTGGTGTCTCCTCAGCTGTGTCCTGGTCATTTCATCTACGGGAGGATAATTTTCGTCCGCCCTTGAGTGTACCTGTTGCCATGGGCGTGGCTTTCGGTATGAATGCCATACGTTGGGTCGATGAATCTTTGGCCGAAACGTCCTAATATTTTGGACGAAGTTCGAGTTCTTTTCATAGAACCTTGGTGTAAAAGTTTGTGGCTGCCATGCTGATCCTTTCTCCACGGGCCTCTCACAAGTGTCTTCTAGTTCCTTCATCCACTCAATGCTGTTCTTGCACCTTACACATATGTTTTTCTGGTCCCTTCGTTCTACAGGCTCCTTGATCCTTTCCAGTGCGCTCGGGCGGCTGCGGTGTTGTCTTTCGTCCAACACCACCTTTACCTTTGACCGACTCAACCTCGTAAGGTCTGGACTAATCATATTTAACTCTGCCGATTTTGGGAAAGGGTTGCTGTCTACTGCCATTTTCTTCTCGAACGTAATTCGTCCGGACTCTATGGCATCCTGCAAGACATTACGAAAAACAAGGCATTGGTTAGTCGCATGAGACCATGCGTTGTGCCATTTACAATATTTTTTATTGCCGATTTGCTGGGCTGTTGGCAACGTGTGTCTGTCGCTCAAGCTTATTTGCCTGTCTTTGTACAATTGGTCGAATATAGCGTCAACTTTAGTAATGTCGAAGGCAAATTTCCTGCCCTTTTTATCATTTGCCTCACTGGTTTGGGGTTCCGCCCACGTCTTACAAACGTAAGGCTTCTCTTTCACCAATTCGGCCAAACATACATCGGCCGAGTCGGCATCCACTTCGCCCATCTCATAGTCAATGTTTCTATAATATGTCAATTTGCTCGAATTTTTCACCTGCTCTTCTTCTCGTAATAATCGCTCATAGCGCACCACACTGATGGTGAGTTGAGGCAGGTCTCAAAACTCACGATCCTGAAATTTCTTTTTCAGGTCGAGATTCAGGCACCCTTGAGCGATTCTTACAAATTCCTTTTCGGGTAAATGCAAGTAACATCGGCATCGGGCTATTTTAAATCGTTGTAGAAACGTCTCGGCCCATTCCCCTGGCAATTGCCTTAAATTTGCCAAATCAGCTAGGGCTACTTCAAATTCGGCTTTATAAAATTGTGCATGGAACAGTTGCTCCATCTGCTGCCAACTTTATACTGAATTGGCTGGTAAACTAACATACTAGGAGAAGACCACTCCTGACAATGAGTCATGAAACAACATTAGTTTGTGGAAATCGTTGACTTCCCCACACTGAAGGGTGAAGCGCCCTATGTGTTCCATATTGGAAACTTCCACAGACCCCGTAAAGAGGGTAAATTTCGGTATCTTGTAATTTCTCGGCCAATGATAAGTCACATAACCTAATCAGGGTAAGGCTTCCGATATCTTGGCCGAATTGGCCGTATGCCTAGACCGAACTGGTTTTGTAGGATTTCGGTCATTTGTTCCCTTAGTATGTCGTTGCCATTAAATGGCATAGCCATGGGCGGCGGTTGCGGCCCTCTCAAAAGTGGGACATAATCGTGATTATGTCCTTGAGAAGTTTGGACGCCATGAGGCATCACAATTTCATGCTGAACCATATTTGGCCATTGATGGATGTTTGGCCCCAACTGTGGTCCGTTCCCTCCGGGGCTTGCTCCTCCCCTGAGAACCATAGGGATATTGGCCCCTTGTGGGGGGACACTACTGGGACCAACCTCCTGACCGCTTGTTGCAGGGAGAGGCGTAGTCCACGGCAGTGCTGTTCCGCCGTTCACACATTTGGCCATTAATTCATTCATTGAGTTTAGGTGTTTGGCCATATTTTCGTAATGTGAATTGCTAGTCGATACAAATTTATCTATAACGTGCGCATTTTGGAGCTTGACCTGTTCGACGACATCCTGGGTGAATTCGCCAAACAGTGCGCGCATCGCATTAGGGCTGAATTCCCTCATAGATTCGTACCGGCTGGCATCTGCTAGACCCTCAAACTGACCTACTATGGCCGGAACGCTGGGCTGGTTGGTTTGCTCCAGTCCACCTTCCTCCGCGGTTGAGCCAGTCTGAGCGTTTCTTTTCGGAGGCATCTCCACTCTGTTACACCAAGTCTCCCACTATGGTCGCCAAAAACTGTTTGCGCAGGTTTTACGCGTGCAGGGAAAAAAGCGTGTAAGGTTCAAACCTCCTGAGACAAAATCCTAGCAATGAGTGTATTGAATCGAGTGAATAAGCCTCAAAGGGGCACACGCACACAAGTTACAGTTCTAGGGTATAAGCTAAGAAATAAAAAGATAAAATATGCTCGAATGAGTCTTCATTTTTTCTGTTGTCCCTTTTCTCCTGGTGTAATCGAATTTTTATAGTGTCAGTCCTTAACTGCTCAGGGCAGTTCTAGTGTTTCCCGACGATTCTTGAGGCGTGCTGGTAACTGCTGAGCCATGTACCCCAACTGCCTGATTGTGGAGGGAGATCCCCCCAACCGTTGTGATCGTGGGGATAACCGCATCACACGTCTTCGTCCTGACTATTCGCTCGATCGTCCTAAGTCCTTTGTCGCTCTTCGCTTCGTCATCCTTCTTCCTTTCGCGCTCCCTTTCGTCTTAGGACGATTTCGTCCTAGGGGGATTTTATTTGTCAACAATATTAAATCATCCTAAAAAATCACAGTATGAATTTTTGTATTGAGATAGAGACTATTCTTGACAAGTCTGATCGGTCCTTAAGAATGCATATACAGAGATGTTGATTTTTCTATGTACATGCATTTACATTAATTAATTCAACGTTTTGCATGTAACCGTGGTCCCATATATGCATTAATTTCTTTATGTTAATTAATGAACTTGATTTAGTCATTTCAAACGTGTTTGGTTACCAAGCTATGCAATTAATTAATTGATTCAACAAAGAGCAATAATACAGAAATAAAATTACTATTAAAAAATTGATATTATTTTAATTTTTTTTTTTACCAAGACGATATCATTTTGATAGTAATTTTATTCTTATTTTATCCCGATTAACCTCCTAAATATTTTTCATACCATCTTGTATTCTCATTATTCCCCTTCGTTACCAACAACACATGCAGTCATATCATCATTCACTTTTTTTTTGAAACGTTGGAAACCCCGCCACCAAATCACCCATTCTGGGCCGCGGCGCAGGTAAAACCACCGGCTGTCCCAAGCTTTTACACGTTAATGCTGCTTGTTTGTTCTCTTTGTTTTACCATGTGATTGGATTATTACATCGATGCTTATTTATTCTCATTTTAAATCATTGTTAAATTTATCATTTGAATTTATAGACTCAATCTAAGCTGATTCACTAGTTGAACGGGTTAATAGGGATGACAATGAAGAGGGAAAGAGATTGACATCCCATCCGATAATTTTTAAATGTCTTTATCTCCTCTCCCTCTCCTTGTAATTATTTTAGATAAGAAGATGAAGATTCCCGAATAATAAAAGGGTATTCCTGAGAGGCCCAAACCCCGAATGATAAAAACTTTCTTAAAATAAAATTAAATCATTGAAAAAATATTACTTGACCTATTATTTTATTTGGAAATCAAATATATAATCCATAAAATTGATAATATCTATTACACAAATCATAATTTATATAGAATATTGAAATTCGTATTTTCTATCTTTTTGTTTGGTCAATAACTTAATAAAATAATGGATCACTCATTAAAAAGTGATTATATATATATAATTATTTCATTTAAATCTTTATACTATTTATAATTTATATTTTATAAATATAAGAGATTTTTTATTTACATCTATTAAATATAAATTTGAATATATTTAATAAAAAAGGTTAAAATTATAAATTAAAATAAAATTTAATTAGGTAATGGTAAGGGGATGAGATTTTTACTTATTTCTCATACTTTTCCCGAATAAAAAATAGATATTAAATTTTTTCGCCCCATCTTCAACGTTAATTTTTTGGATTTTTTTTTATTTCTAATCCATACCCAATTGAAAAGGATCCCCGAAAATTTCATCCCTTGATTTCTCTCATCCATATATATGTGTAATAAATACCACACGTACCCATCTGGCTGGTGATAACCAAACATAAAAAAATAATCATGTTGATATTTTATTTTTATAGACAAGGATGGTAAATATTATAGAGGTCATCATTACATATGCACTTTAAAATTAACACAGTTGATAAACCCCAAAATAATTGACACTTGGTATTATTTATCAAGAAAAAATTGGTGGTCCAATGTTAGAAATTAATTAATGAATTAATTATCTTTAGTGCTTAATTATTGAAGTATTTAATTAAGGTAAAACAGCAATGCATATCAGAATTTGCACAAGTTCTTTGTCTGTTTTCAAAAAATTTATTGCTCTTGGCTGTGACATTTTAGGCTGCTAATTAAACTAAACCCTAATTTCAAATAAACTATGCCAATCACCAAGAAATTCATGAGCCACCGCTTTAAAAACTTGAAAATCGTAACAGAAGAAAACCCTTTCCATATTTATTAATTATATGTTTCATTATCATCATTATTCAATTTCAATGTTGCTTTCTTTGCCATTATTTCTTTTCATACATTTGACACTGCTTATTCATGCATACTTTTATGTGTATTGATAATTAAAGGCAAAAAATTATTGAATTCACTCTATTATATTTTATTATATTTATAATAAGAAGGATCTTTTATATAGATAATATATCAAAATAAAATAGGAAGAAAATAATACTAATAATCACTACAACAAAATTGATTTTTAGTAGCGAAATTTTTCGCTACTAAAAACTATAATTTCGCCACTAAAACTATTAGTGGCGAAATTATATTTCGCCACTATAAGTGCGACACAAAATGTATTAGTGGCGAAAATTTAATTCGTCACTAAAAATGTATTTTTTTCGCCACTGAATGTTACTTTTAGTTTCGCCACTAAAAGTCCATTTTTTCGCCACTGAATATCATTTTTATTGGCGAAAATTAATACCTTTAGTGGCGAAATTTCTTTCCCCACTAAAAGTACTGTTTTTTTAAAAAATGTTATAAAATAAAAATAAATCCTAAATTTTTAATATACCATATGATATTTTATATTGTAAAGTTTTACAATACATAAATTTTGATATATTAATTTAATGATCATATACATTAATATACGCAAATAGAATATTTGTATTTACAAGCAAAAAATATATATATTGTTATAATATCAAAACATACAAATGATCAACAAATTACAATTCAAAATAAAAAAATATTGTTGATTCCGTTCAGTTCTACGTTTACATTTTATATCCAAACTTTAAAATTGATGAGTCTCTTCAACAGTCTGTGATGGCATGAACCGACGGCAGTTGCTCCGCACAAGCTGCAATAAACATAATCAACATGTAATTATGTTCCAAACAAAAAATGGAAGAAGAGAAAAGGAATGGAGCTGACAAAGAACATGATAACACTGCCAAAACCAAAAACAAAGACATAAATAAACACAAATTCTAATTGTCTCCAAAAAAGGAAAAAATGTAACCACTTTGTGCAAAACATATATGTTGGATGTTAGTTGTATGTTGTGTAGTTGATAATTGTGTAAAATTTAGTTGGTAGTTGTGTATTTATTATATTAGTTGTATAATGCATATATAAAAGCCTTTCATTTGTAAGTTCTAATCAAGCAAATGTTGATACACATTTGGATTCACAAATTCTCACATGGTATCAGACGCCAGAGTTCCGATCTCTGGATATCTCCTTGTCCCTGTTTCCGAACAGGTCTTATCTGCTTGTCCCTGTTTCCGAACAAGTCTTATCTTCTTGTCTCTATTTCTGAACAGATCTTATCTCCGCTTCGATGATCAACTAGCTGATGTCTTCACCAAATCCTTTCTTCCGGGACGTTACAGTATACTTGTTTCCAAACTCAATTTGGTTTCGTTTAAACCACATTGAGTTTGAGGGGGGATGTTGGATGTTAGTTGTGTGTTGTGTTAGTAGTTGTGTAGTTGATAGTAGTTGTGTAGAATTTAGTTGGTAGTTGTGTATTTATTATATTAGTTGTATAATGCCTATATAAAGACATTTCATTTGTAAGTTCTAATCAAGTAAATGTTGATACGCATTTGGCTTCACAAATTCTCACAATATATATAACATAAATCATGTGGCATCACTGACCTCTCACTAGGGGCCCATGAAACTGCTCTGATAGGAAGTGTATCTGCACTGAAACATCCACTGGTCACCAAAAGTGGGCAACCTGCAAATGTATAATCTAAAGATTGAAATTCAACTGCTTATATCAACACAAAGCAAGTACATTTTAAAGTATAATAATGTAGACAAATACTACAACTCAAAAAAGTTCATCACATAGTTATAATGCAAGCCTAAAAATTAGCTGAAGAAGAAATTGTAATGTAATGATTATACTTGTAGATTCCAATAATATTTTCTAGGTCTCACATTTGCTTCGTCTTCATCTTCTTTAGCTGCAGATGCAAGTTCCTTAATTGCCACAATCAAGGGATCCAAAGAGATGCTCTGATCCAACAAGTCGCTCAAGAAATCTTTATTCTCCTGTCCAGTTCAGGAGGAATAAGGTCTATAGTTTATTACATGTTAAAGAAGTATCCAATATAAATTTATTCTTAATTTGAGGCCTTTTCTTGTATTAGGTCATTTCCATTTTAATTTAAAAGAAAGCCTAGAATGTCTAAAATCATCAATATGTAAAGTAATACCTCTTGATTGATGTCAATTCCAATCTCGTCAAGAACTTGGTTCACGAGTTCTTCTATTTCTTCCTCTTCCTCATCACCTTCCCAATCATATTTCACTAAAAGTCATTTTTAGTGGCGAAAAATATTTCGCCACTAAAAGTGTAATTTCTTGTAGTGAATATAAAGTAATATTCCAACAATCAGAAATCACAATCTTAAAGATCGTTTCCATGATAAAGAGATAAATGTTATATATGCTTATTTGTTTGCCATTTGGGATTAGCTCAATGGTGCAGGTTCGTTGAGAACATGAGTTAGAATCTCTATAGGCTTAAGATTTAATTATCCATAAGAATATGAATATATGGGTAAATTTTTCTTGAATATTAAAGGGAGTAGACTTCCAATTCATGTCGGTCGTCTTTTGGTCTACTGGCTGATGTCTCTGCAGCATTACAAATGTAAACACATGCTTATTTGTTTATACAAGTACATATATACAATGATGAAGCCACATAGAAGTCAGCATGAGCAAACAAAAATTTGTTAAAATGTGTTTTATAAATTAATGAAAAATCGATTTAATTAATGAGATAATTTTGATTTATCCCCGCTAAAATAATGAGTATCTGATATTTTGTGAAAATTAAAATTTATCTCATTAAATTAA
This sequence comes from Zanthoxylum bungeanum, assembly GCA_019454045.1. Lineage (NCBI taxonomy): Eukaryota > Viridiplantae > Streptophyta > Magnoliopsida > Sapindales > Rutaceae > Zanthoxylum > Zanthoxylum bungeanum. The sequence continues at coordinate 21,570 of SKCR01047203.1, forward strand.
TTTTATGACTACGCAATTGAATATAGATATTATGCGTTTCAATTAATTTAACAGAGATTGGCAAGAATATATATGCATGGTACTAAAACCTAAATTTTACATGTAAATTGATATACAAAGCATTAAAGAGCTTAAAATTTTAAGTTGGTGGGTCGTTTCTTCTGCTCAGTGGAATCTTTAAAATTGAAAATACATTAGAACCGGTCTTGATTTCTCTATCAATATAATAATTAAATAAATTAATAATTAATAAAAGTTAATGTTTCATGGGAAGAAATTAAAATATTGGAACATGTAGAAGAGACAAATGTCGTCATGATCTGCATTGACTCCCAAGACAAATTTTGCAGGCTACACACTTCGTTCATGCTAAATATGAAAAATGATAGGGAGATTAAAAGTGATTTAAATGAGGATTAAAATTATTCATAAAATAAATAAAATATTATTATTTTATGAGTGATTTTAATACTCAATAAATATTTTAGTGTTTATAACCCTCATCAATAAATATTCAATTATTTTTGGAACAAGCAAAAGCAAGACTTGTGTCACGACCCCCTCCCCAGAGCGGGCCAAATCCTAGAAAAGAGTCTGCGAACCACTTCAACTTGAGCACATACATGTCATGCAACTGAACTAAATTTGTAAAGAAAAATAATATTCCATAAAATGCAATTCAATAAACCCCAAATAAATGTTTGCAGCAAAAGTATGTGAAAAACATTAAATTGTCCTAAATATCCTAACTCAAAAATCAAAAGAAATGTCTGGACCAACCCGACTGGCGGCTATGGTAAACGAGTCAAATCCTGGTACTGATACTGCTACTATTGCGTTAGCGAATTACATGGGATTTTTGGGAAATGAAGGGTGAGCTTAAAGAGCTCAATTATAAGTAAAAACATTCATACTCTCAATATGACCTCACCAACAAAATATGTATATGTAATAATTAATATTTGAAAATAGTAATTGTTATATATTGGCTATCACAGACGAAACATACCCATAACATAACTTTTCAATCAAACAAGGTTTGTTAGTCGGATTCGATATAATAATGGATTGAAACCATTGGGAGAGTATCAACATCTCACCTCCCAAGATTTTCCACCATATAACTCGCATAAATGTGCAAGAGGAGGACTGAACCACACGCCTCTGCTAATCTCGCATAACCTCGCATCTCTGACCACTATTGTACTAAATCTGACAGCATAACAATAATAACACACAACATCCAAAACAACACACATCATCATACTCGATCCATCAATCTCATCTCAAATTCACATAATACTCAAATACTACGATTCATAGTACAAACATACAATTATACCCAAAATTTGTATTCACAATTTATATTCTCATGCTATCAATTACTCAATATAATTTCCAAACATATGCGTATAAATATATTTATGCTATATTACGGAAACTCATATATCAAACATCAATCAACAAACATTTATGTTAAGGAAATCATCATGCTTTGTACTTACCTCAATCCACGCAAAACTCTCTATATCTATATGTCTTCGCTAAAATCTGGAAAAAGTGTAAAATTGCGATTAGGTCCATTTTACTAAAATTATGATTTTATCCATAAACTTTCCAAATTTATAATTTAACCTAAATATTCTCCAACATTATCAATTTAGTCATATAACTCTCATTTATCACCTATTACTCCATAAGAATCAGAATTTACATATTCGTGTCTGTAATCATGCCAATTTACGAATAAGTCCAAAACTCTCAAAATATTACATTTACATTCCTAAAACTACAAAATATAACGTACCGAGCTCCAACTACTTCATAATTCCACAACGAGATGATCAACAGACAGTACACGTCACTAGGATCACAACGACGGTGGTGGTGGTGATGGCAGATGCTTGGTGGTCATCGACGAACGATTGAATGGCGTTAACTCTCATTTTTTGGCTCGTTTCACGACAACCGAAGGTCCGATTTGGACAACCAAAGTGTCTAACCTGCGTATCTCGACGAGGGGAATATTATGGCCCGGGAGATGTTGTGCACGCACGGCGGCGCATGGGGCGCGTGGAACAGCGGCGCGGCGGTACGTCGGTGGCGCGTGAGGGCGCGTACATAGGAGTTTGGTAGTCGGACCGACGTCGTTGGCTTCGTCTCCTCGAGGAGATTCTCCTGGAGTTGTCACTCGTCGAAAAAGATGGCCGGAAGACGACGAACGAGCTTCTTTCTCTCTACTAGTTCGACTCTCTCTGTCACTGGTACCTGAAAATTTTCTATTCCATTTTTCTACTGATCAATGACACCATTACCCTCTCCTTTGCTTTCAAGATAAACACACATCACAAATAAGCCTACAATTTTATTTATATATATATATATATAAGTTAGTATTGAGTTAGTTTTTGTTAGTTGGTGTGTGGTATAGAATTGTCGGAGTAGTGGAGATATGAGCAACAGAAAGATAGGATGAGAGAATAAATGAGTGAGTTGAATTTTAAATAATAACAACTCAAATAGATAAGGTCTCACGACTTGTTTGCTATGTTTTGCACTTTGGCCCTTTTTGTTTCGGCCGATTTATTTGACTTGTGTCCATAATTTTATTTTAGTAAAAACAATATTGTTTTCGAGTGTTGTGTAACTAAGAGAATTAAAATATAACAAAATTGAATTTTTTATTTTTTATTTTTTATTTTTTAAAATGCGGAATGATAGTTTTATTTTCACCATTCCATGAAAAAAAGAAATCTCATTCTTAAAAGTGAATGAGTCATAATAATTTTATCCATAATTAATATTTGATATTATATTCTTACCCAAAATATTATAATAATAAATCAATAAATAATAAAATAATAATTTATTGGTAATAAATTATAAATAATAACAACTAATAAATTAATATATAAATAAAGATTCATTAGGATTTTTAGACAAAGCAAACACATCAATTAAAATATTATTTTATTGTGATTATGATTTATGTAATTAAATAAAGAACTTATTATAATTCTGATTCACCATTCCGATTATGACACGTTCTGATTTCATTGTATTTTGATTTCAGTCCATTCATTCCATCATATTTTAATTTCAATCCATTCTAATATATATATATATATATATATATATATATATATATATATAAATTAGAAAAAACCAGTTTGACAATAAGGTCTTATGGCCATCATTTTCTTTTAAAGACAAACACAGACATGTGCCGTCCTGCATTCATGAGAAATTCGGCTTGCTGATCCTTGATAAGGTTACGGTGATTTCCTAAAAATTTTCAGCTTTTGATTTTATATTAATTTTATTATCCTTAATATTGATTATTATTTTGTGTTAAAGGTTAATGATAAATTGGTCAAATCATCCTTTTGTGAGTGTTCATTCTTCATCCAAGCAGTAGAAATTAACTACTAATCCCTCCATTTCTTGTCTCATCAAAGCAATAGAAAAGACCAACGCCAAAATTCTCTCTCTTTCATCTTTAAAAACTGATTTGTAGAGATGCGGTGTCCATGAACTTATTTTCTCATTCATATTTTTAAGCCAATGTGAAATTTATGATAATAACATTTCACCACGCTCATAAACTCATGTGAGATTTATGATTCTAACATTTCACCAAGCTCACTTCGTAACAGATGTCCACGACAATCCATCATACCTAGTTGGGCTCATCATATCCAGCTGAGTGATCTCGTACGAAGTTACACCTATATCAATCCCAAACTCGGTGCGATGACTTCTCTAATATCAATTGTTACAAATTCATATGTAGAATTCATCATTAAAATCATCTTATAAGAAGAGAGAACCCATAAACTTATATTATCATTTATGTTTTTTTTTAATCTATATCGGATTTAAGATCCTAAGATATTGGACATGAAATACTTGGAGTGTATACATCTCTTTGTTATTTGCTTATATATAAAAAGCATTTATTGCAGAGTTCAAGTATAGAGAATTGAAAATCCTTATGATCCTTGAAAACGCAAAAAACAAACACCTAGTAAATTCGTCAGGGATCGAAATTTCGGTGCATAAATTTCGGTCTTCAGATTATTGAATCCTGATGGCAAACGTCTAACGAACTACAAACACAAGAGTAGAGGCAAATTTTTGCTATAGGACATAGCATTATTTGCTAGCCTCAATTTATAAAAGTCAGTTTGCTGTTTGATTTTGATTACTTGTATTGTAAGTTTCTGTTGTTATTGATTTTGATTACTTACTTTGCAAGTTTCTATTTTTAATTTGTATTTTGTTTAAAAATTTATGTTTTAATAAAATTTATTAACGTTCGTTGATTATTCTGTAACACTCTTTTAGTTACATGTACCTCCCACCAATTATTAAAGTTTGTACAAGCATGACAACGATCAAATTACACTCCGAGCATCTAAGGTTTTTCCGCTTGATATATATTCAAATTGATTTTTCGTACTTTTTATTTTTCTAAAATGTAGGAGATGGATAAAATTCAAATTAATATTTTTAGCTCATACTTCTAAAAAAAATTCAAACATAAGTTGTCAAATAAAGAAGACTGCATAAAAGCAATACAACTAAGCCCATGAGGCAACTTGATTTAAAAAATAATAATATGGTAATAAACATAAATAATCAGTTAATTTTTTTTATTGAAATTTTAAAACAATTTGTAGAATTTATAACGATACTCATAACTGAAAGTGTGTAGATGGTCACCTTGAGAAAAAAATCTATAATACAATGAAAGTATCACGTCATCCGTGCAATAATTCAACCATCCATTACCACACGTGCTAATATATTAAAAAACAAGTAAAAATATGAATATTAAATCATACAAGTTATTTACTAATTTGTTGGTGATATCACGTCACTCATACGAGTCATACCTCCATTGCATCAAAGAATTACTCAACGCTGAGAAAGATGTTGAAATAAGTTTGTAAACGATGATATTCCTAAATTAAAACTACGTGTTTTTAGTAGGCTTTATCTCATAACACAGATAAAACTATAAGGATTCATAGTTTTAAAATTGGGTCACCCTAAACTATTAAAGAGAATAATATCTTACTAGTGAGACAAATTATCAAACGCTCAGTCGATAAAAATTAACAATAGAAAGAAATGCAAATTAAAATACTTCTAAAAATTGATCTTAATTATCTTTATAAGTAATCTTGTGTTGTTAATTAGCTTGAACTTGAAGACAATGGGATGAAATAGGCTCCAAGAGAGCTTTCCAATCGCATTTATGGGCATTTATGTCATTTAGCAAGCAATTTGTCATAGAATTATCACTTTTATAAAATATTTCCATTGTGGACATTTAATACAAAAAATGCTCACTGGATATTAGGAAATAATAAATAAATATCAGAGATATTTGGTGTAATATTTTACTATATATATCATTACAAAATCTTATATTTTTATTAAAAAAACATTGTAAAATATAAATTTTTTAGTAAAATATAAAATTATAATATTTTATATTTATTATTGTTTGAACAATTTTATGTTAATACGCGTGTAAGGTTCAAACCTCCTGAGACACAATCCGAAAAAGAGGTGATTTATTCCAAGAAAATGCATTCAATGGCACAAACACACAGATTACAGTCATAAAGATTAAAAAGTTAGGAAATTAAAAATACTTGTTCTTTCGAGTAATGTTTTTCCTTCTTTTTCCTTTCCACACTTCAGTCTTTTATAATGCATGATTCCACCAAACGCTCGAGCAGTTTCGCCGTCTTCATCCCACTAAGCCTTGACGTTCTCTGCGCACATGTAACTACTGGATCATGCAAGCAACCGCTGGATCGTGTGTGCAACAGTTGGGTAATTTGCTAGATCGTGGAAGTCATCGCCAGTTTGTGTAATAACCGTCGAATATATCTAATAACTGGCCAACCGCTTTGGAGGTATTTCCTTCTTTCTTCATGGTTCTTTACCCATTCTTCGAATTGTTCTGAATTAAGTCTTTCTGGGCCGAATCCTTATTCGTCTCATCCAGAATGACGTCATGCCTTTTCGTCCTAGATACGTTATCCCTTTTCGTCCTTTGATACGCCATTATTTTCATCATTTGATTCATTCGGCCTCTTCGTCCTTGAGAGAAATTTATTTTCTGTTAACAATTATTTTTCCATTTCTGAAATAATAAAATGATAATAATTTTTTAAAAAAAAAATTAATACCACAATCTTGAATCTGATACGTGTCAGGGGTTCGGGGCTCTCAACCCGACACGCGAGAATATCGGATCGCGCGGTTAAAGATTTGCCGATTTCGCGCATCTTATTCGGATCCTATAAATTGTTTTCTTGTTCTTCATATCTTTCAATTTATCTTAGATTCTCTCTCTTTCAAAACTGGTAAGCACCACTACTATCAAAATCACATGCATGTTTATATTTGTTTGATAATCTTTAATCTGTTTTTATATTTAATTTTCATGCCTTTTTCTTTATCTATAATTGGGTTCTATATCTTAAAACAATTTAATTTATGGTCTCTATGTTTTTGTTTGAGAGAAATTATTGTATATGATTTTGTGCTTATGATTTTAATTTATGGTCTCTAAGTTGACATGAATCGAAAATCAATATTTTACTAGCTTAATGAGAAAATGGTTTCAGATAGAGCACAATGGCAATTCGGTGCTGAACTGGATTTTGTGTTTAGTTTGTGAGTGGTAGTTATTGAATAAAAATTTATATGTAATTGAATTTTAACTATAATAGCACAATTGCACATGTGACATAAGAATATAAAAAGTTTAACACAGTTTAGCTCAGGACCGGATCTGAATTCTTGGTTTGGTTTCAAACTTTACATTTTAAAATGTGTTGATGTTCTCACCAGATAAGGACTAATCTCGCATCTATAGGATCCAATTGGGAATATTAACCCAATTATAATTTGTTAGCCTGGAAATGTGTTCTTGTGAGAAAAAAATGCAGTCCTGATAGTTTTAGTTTCTATGCATGTGAATTTTCGAAGCAAAGATCTGGGGTTTTGCATTTCATATGTCACTACATCCCACTCGAAGCCAGTGATGTTACTTAGCATTTTGAACTTAAGAGCCTTTTTTTTATTCTTATTTTTGTGTTGTACTTCTTTGGTTATTGGCTTGCTATTTAAGGTAAAGCCACTCAAAGAAGGTAGTAATTTCCGAGTCGAATTACATAGCACTTATTGATACTTGGCTCGAGCACCATGAGTGTAATTTTGTGTTAATGTGTCAATCGAATACCATTTCACTTTCATGTTTAACGGAGTAGAAAGAAAGGACAAGTAAATAGATTCTTCTTGATTTTTTGATTATATACAGTAAATATGTTTTGATCTTTTAAGTCATTCTTGTTGTTATTGTTTTTGTTCACCCTTGCTTGCAGGTTCTAGTCATAAGCTTAAGCAGAATCTATTTACCTGTTTTCTTTCTTTTTTATTCCGGTTTACTTGTAATGCTTTATTGTATATGGTGCTTCAAGATACTTGAATCTGTATTCAAGTGATTTCTACATTGGCTGAAATTATTTTTCGCGTGTTGAAAGTTCAGGTTACGAGTGAGTCAGAGCAATATTCTTAACGACCAATTGATAATGTAATTTCAGTCATACATATGATTCAATGTTCCATGTCTTCATCAGAAACAGTTTAGTTTGTGAAGGGATTAAGGGCAGGGGAGGGGAGGGAGTTGGGATAGTTCTTATGATCAAAGTTTCCGTAGAATTTTGAAAGAAAGTCAAGGCATTCAGAGCATGGATGTGTTTTAGTATTATGTGAACTGCTCAATAGATTTGTATGCTTAAGTTTCACGGATATGAGAATGAGATGTATCAGAACTGTAGCTTGTGTACCAAGTTTTGCTCTTCTTTATTTCTTGAACTTTCAATTTTTGCATATGGTAGATAACTGACATTTGCCTACAATTTTCTAATTTTAGCCAGTGATGGATACTTTTCTCTTCACATCTGAATCTGTCAATGAAGGGCATCCTGACAAGCTCTGTGATCAAGTTTCTGATGCAATTTTGGATGCTTGTTTGGAACAAGACCCTGAGAGTAAAGTTGCTTGTGAGACGTGTACCAAGACAAATATGGTTATGGTCTTTGGTGAGATAACCACCAAGGCCAAAGTGGATTATGAAAAGATTGTCCGTGACACTTGCAGAGGCGTTGGATTTGTGTCATCTGATGTTGGACTCGATGCCGATAATTGCAAGGTCCTTGTCAATATTGAAGAGCAGAGCCCTGAAATTGCTCAAAGTGTTCATGGCAACTTGAGCAAGAGGCCTGAGGAAATCGGTGCGGGTGACCAAGGTCACATGTTTGGTTATGCAACTGATGAAACACCTGAGCTAATGCCTCTGACTCTTGTACTTGCCACCAAGCTTGGAGCCAGACTTACTGAGATGAGAAAGAATAAAACATGCCCCTGGCTGAGGCCTGATGGAAAAACCCAAGTGACTGTTGAGTATCGAAATGAAGGTGGGGCCATGGTACCACAGAGGGTCCACACTGTTCTCATTTCAACTCAACACGATGAAACTGTCACCAACGGGCAGATATCCGAGGACCTGAAGGAGCATGTGATTAAACCAGTCATTCCAGCTCAATACCTTGACGAAAAGACAATCTTCCACCTCAACCCATCAGGTCGATTTGTCATTGGCGGCCCACATGGGGATGCAGGGCTTACTGGTAGGAAGATCATCATCGATACTTATGGTGGTTGGGGTGCTCATGGTGGTGGTGCCTTCTCAGGCAAGGATGCCACAAAAGTTGATCGAAGTGCAGCTTATATAGTCAGGCAGGCTGCAAAGAGTGTGGTGGCTTCTGGGCTTGCCCGCCGCTGTATTGTCCAGGTCTCTTATGCCATTGGTGTGCCAGAACCATTGTCCGTGTTCGTCGACACTTATGGCACAGGAAAGATTCCAGATAAGGATATACTGGCTCTAATTAAGAAGAACTTTGACTTCAGGCCTGGGATGATCGCAATCAATCTTGATCTGAAGAGAGGAGGCAATTTCCGGTATCAGAAGACTGCTGCGTATGGCCATTTTGGCCGTGATGACCCGGATTTCACCTGGGAAACTGTCAAGCTTCTCAAACCTAACGAAGTTTAAAGCCTTACTTCCCCTTATGTTAGATGCTTTATTGCCATTTTTGGTTGGTTTTATCTGGGTTTATTTTTCAATAACTACGACTGATAAAAAATCAAGTACAAATAAGAGGTCTTGAGTTTTGGGAGTTTTAGACGGGTTTTTAAAGCGTAGTCGAAGACAAAAATGCAGTCTTGATAAATTAGAGCCTAGTATTGAATCCTCGAGAAAAAAAAAACAGCATGGAAATGAAACGGTCCCAAGCGTTGCATCGCTAAATTTCTTTACACAACAATGAGCTCTTGCTATATCTTGCGTAATGGAAAAGCAACAAATGAGTTATGCAACACAGAATATTAGCTACAAGTTCCATACAATTAAGGGCACTGTGTCGCGAATCTCGGCTAGGCTAACCCAAACAAACCCGTTTGACAACTCCACATAGTGACAATAACATGGTCATGAAATCATGCAACCAGAACAAGTTTAATCAGCTTCTGAACAACAATTAGATTAGACTGAGGCACCAATGATGGTATTGCGACAGATTACCATTGTTACAAACAGCAGCTAGCAGCCAGGTAGTTTATAAAATTGCTGCTTCTAATATAGAGATATTTCCTCTCATGCACTTTTTTATTGTTCAACTGGAAAGCGGCCGCTTCCATCAAAAGGCTATATGCACATGAATATGCTGACCTTTTCTCTAATATGATAAGAGTATGAGGAGAAGATCAAAGGCTTAAGTTATGACCTAACTTTGGCAAGCCGGGCCCTTATTTCTTCTAGTTCTTCCTCATCATCGACTCCCTCAGCAATAGCATCCTACAATAATAAAAATATAAAACAAATAAATAAATAAAATTCAACAAGCACGAACTTCATTAAATTAGAAAGAAAAACAAATTGGCAGCTCATAGTGTGTGGCTGTTATGTCACACGTACCTCTTCTGCAGCTCTGGATGTCTGAGCAGGCTGCTTCACCCTTTCCTTTCTGACTGCTTCAGGTAGCTGTGCAGCAGTCTCACCTGCAATCGCTGTCAAGACATCAACTTCTTCTTCTATCTCCTCTTCAATATCCTCTGTGTCCAGTGCTCTATCAACAGCATAATTCACAAACTCCTCAATTACTCTTGCCTGCAAATTACAGACGTATAATTATCTGAGGGAGATTTTGACCATCTGTAGTCTATACAGTTGAAATAATTATATTAAGCACAGTACATATAGTTAGTAATAACATCTAAATCATGCTTACAAAATCTTAATCAAGGTTCAAGGACAAAATAAAAGTGAAAACCAGTTCGTCAGTAATTTTTTTCCTTGTGTGCTTATATTAAACATGGATCTGAAAGGTACCTTGGTAACTTCTTTGCTAAACTCATAAAGTGTAACAGCCACTTCTGGGGCCTTCATGAGGTTGTTAACAAGCTTCATAGCCTCAGCACTCTTGTTCAAATGCCCCACAGTACGAGCGATCGCTGCAATAGCAACCAAAAACATGAACACTGGAATTTGTAAGAGAACCTAGAAACCAACAAAAATCACTCTTGAGGGAATGAGGGTCAGGGAACAAATCATTGATACTAAAATATAGGAACACGCAAGAACACAGTATAATAGATTGCACAGAGAGTAACCCTATGAAAGTTGCAGATGAGAAGTGCAGAAACCATAACCACTCCAGAAAACTACAATACCATGTACATCCTCCAAAATTAAACAAGAAACACACACTTGCTTTTAAGTACTGAGAACCTATGATAAAACTAATACATCCCTCAAGAGCACCCTCCAAACTCATTCATTCCATTCTTATTCCACAAAGCAACCTTTGAAAACGGCTAGGACAAAAAACTTCACTGACAAAATGAAAATCCGATAAAAGTTCTAGCTATAGAGTTCCTTCTAGCAAAAAACTATAGGCTATTACACTTTCATATGTGTCTAAAAATGATAGTAGACAGAACACAAGAAACCACTTTCACTGTTTCTTGGGTAAAGCATTCCAAACAAGGGAAGAACCGTACCAACAATTTCTCCTAGGTGCAACGATATTGAGTTCATTAGTGCCTTATCTTCATAAAGACGGTTAATTGTTCCTCTAGATCTGACAAGTTCCTGAGCAAGTGCCTGAAATAGATTATATGAGAAAGAAACTGAAAATATTGGAAACAGAAATCTTAATTATCATTTTCTAATTAAAAGTAACAATATAACTGATAACTCTTGATAGAAATTTTTCATTTTCTGGATTAACAGTAATAATTAAGATCGCAAGTCTACCCCTAACCTAAAAGAGACCTTGAGTGAGTTCCAATTGAGCTCACTTCACTTACAAGATTACAAATATTATAGTAATACAGCCACTTCTTTCCAGATCAGGAGATTTATCATGACAAATCTTATAGGTGACACATTATAGAAATAAGTTCTAATGTAAAACGCCCAAATATTAAAGAATATGATTTGATAAATCCAACAGTTAATAAGTTTCAACTTCCTCGAAACTGAACAAACCTACTTGTACAAAGCTTAAGTATTATCTGAAAGAAATGTTGATGTTCTCCTAAACAATCAAAGATTTACACCATAATGCAGCACCAAAATTTATCTAGAAACTGAAAGCGAAATGGAATATCCACGCTCATAGTAGCCTAGAACTGTAAAACTTGATATTCATAGTCAGTAAATACTCTATGAAGATAATTTAGTAGTAAGATTCATACATCTAAAAGAAAATAATAATTCCACTTCATTCTAAAGCCCAAAAGTGTTATATTACTTTGCAAATTAGCTGATATATCTAATACTTTGGCATTTCCATTTAGAAGTTTAGTAATCAATTTTCATAACTTTTAAAAAAGTAAAGAAATTGATAATACCTTGGCAGAGCCCATGTCATTTCTCTTAGCAGCATCTTTAATTGCTTTCTGTACATTTTTCTCTTCTCTCTGAATATCTATACAACAACCACCGAGAAAAAAAATTGCCATTAATCAGTAAGCTAAATTAAGCAAACCCAATATAACAAAAACAAGAAGTACCAAAAAGGAAAAAAAAACAAAAACAAAAGTTTTGATTAAAAAAATAAATAAAGATCAAAAGCAGAGATGAATTTGGCGCTCAATGTTTCGGCATTCTTGGCGAAGCTTATGTAGCCAATCTCTTAATAGCTGCTGTGGATTAGGCATTGGTTTGATTATTCTCATAACTTTCTCCATCCTTAGCTTAATTTATTTAATTTCTTTTTTCTATTTTTTCTTCTTAGATCTTCAAAGTCCTCTGTTTTTCCTATGAAACGATCAAAAGCAATCCAAATCCATTATTTGTTTTTGTGGATTTTTATTAATTTTTCTCAGGAGCAGCAGCAGTTGTTCGGTCATCGGTGGTGGTCAAATCATTTTCTTCTCTCTCTCTCTCTCTCTCTCTCTTTTTTTTTTTTTTTTTTTTTTGCTTTTTTGGGCCTGGCCCAATAAAATCAAAATGGCCCAATTTCAAAATCCTCGTAGAACCCTTTTCAATTAATATTGGGTAAATATACAAATACAAAGTGAATTTTATTGACATTGGCACCAAATTTTAGGATTTTACTAATAGGGAATGCCCGAAAATTAAGGAGTGGTAATTTGGATCTGGATTCGTTTATTTATTCTATTCGATTCGTAATAAAGAGAATATGAATTTGAAAAAATTGATTCATTTATTAAATTGATTAATTCGATTTGTTTCGTCTCTTAAACAAATCGAATACGAATTTCAGCTCAACGATTCATTTATTAATGTCATTTTGTTATTTTTATCAATTTTTTAATTAAGTTCGAGAAGATGATGTCAATTATTATAGAAAAATAATATTACTTAGTTCTAATGGGATATTTTTAATAAATTCATTAATTGATGTTTAAGTTATAGGAATAAATTTATAAATAATATATTTCAATATTAAAATTTAAATTGGATCGAGTCAAATTCGATTTTCTTAAACTAAACCCAAGACCAATCTCGTCACATATGGATTAATGTTTTTTTTACCTGAAAATAAATTTAAAATTATCAAACTTAATTATTTTTGTTGGGTTATTAGGTTAACTCGACATGTGTACACCCTTATTATTTGATTCCAAATTAAAAAAACACTTTGAAACCAAAATGCCTAAACATCTATATAATAAAGGAGAATGGTGTTGGAGGAAAGAGAGTGTATCCAACGGCTCTCTTTATGTGGCTTAATTGATGGCCCAGATCATTTCATTGGTAATTGGAGGAAAGAAAGTGAATTGATTGATGGAAATTGTCAAAAATTTTCAAATTTTCAAATTAAAAAATAGAAAGTTAAAATAAAATCATTTAATTAAAAAATAAAATCATTTAATTCTGTAACACCGTGCCGTAGGCACGGGCAAATACTGTAACACCGTGCCGTAGGCACGGGCCAAATACTGTAACACCGTGTCGTAGGCACGGGCAAATACTGTAACACCGTGTCATAGGCACAGGCCGAATACTGTAACACCGTGCCGTAGGCACGGACAAAAACTAGTAGTATAATAAGGGTCCATCAATGGTCCCTAAATGAAATATTCACAGTAATCTGTGGAAAGAGATATGCCATGTAGTTAAAATTTAATTATATATAAATTTGTATTTAATAACTATTCATTAAAAATTATAAAAAATTATGTATACAACTCAACTCAACGCGAATTTTAACTCTTAATTTATAAAACAGGAAATCAGTTTCAACCCTTGCTTGGATTACTCATTTTGCTGGCCAAATTTATGATGTTTCTAATCACTCGCTATTTATGAAGATATTATTGGGTTATTACAAGATGATATGGTACTGTCGTTACATAGTGTATAATTTTTTTCTGTATAATTTTTTTCCTTACACATATATTATCGATGGCAGAGCAACATATAAGTTAGTAGGGACAGTCGGCTCCACTCGATTTGAAATTTTGTTAAAATATATCTTATAAATTAGTGAAATGTCTAGTTTATTAATAATATAATTTTACTTTACCCTTATTAAAATAAAATGTATTGATGAGCAGTCAATATATCTATATTCATTGCCATTATATCTTATATTTTGAGGATTAATGCAAGTCTTATCAGCGTTTTGAGAAGTTTATTGTTTTTTTTTTTATAGGATATAATACATGTGGAACCCTTTTCAATTAATATTGGGTAAATATACAAATACAAAGTGAATTTTATTGACATTGGCACCAAATTTTAGGATTTTACTAATAGGGAATGCCCGAAAATTAGGGAGTCGTAATTTGGATCTGGATCCGTTTATTTGTTCTATACGATTTGTAATAAAAAGAATATAAGTTTGAAAAAATTGATTCATTTATTAAATGGATCAATTCGATTTGTTTCGTCTATTAAACAAATTGATGTAATTTCAGCTCAACAATTCCATATATTACTATCATTTTGGCATTTTTATCAATTTTTTAATTTAGTGCAAGAAGATGATGTCAATTATTACAGAAAGATAATATTAATTAGTTTTAATGGGACATTTTTAATAAATTCATTAATTGATGTTAAATATATAAGAATAATTTTATAAATTATCTATTTCAATATTAAAATTTAAATTGAATCGGGTCAAATTCTATTTTTTTAAACTAAACCCAAGACCAATATCTTCACATATGGATTAATGTTTTTTTACCTGAAAATAAATTTAAAATTATCAAACTCGATTATTTCTGTTGGGTTGGTAGGTTGACTAGACATGTGTACACCCTTATTATTTGATTATGGATAGCAATGTCAAGAAATAGTTAAGATTTAATTATATATAAAATTTTATTTAATAACTATCCATTAAAAAATGTAAAAAAATATGTATAAAACTCAACTGAAATATAACTCTTAATTTATAAAACAAGAAATCAGTTTCAACCGTTGCTTGGTGGCAAATTTTATGATGTTTATAATCACTCGCCATTTATGAAGATATTATTGGGTTATTGCGATAGTGATATGATATTACCGTTACATAGTGTAAAATTTTTCCTTAAACATATATCATCAATGGCGGAGTCACATATAAGTTAGTAGGGACGGTCGGCCCCACTCAATATGAAATTTTGTTAAAATATACCCTATAAATTAATGAAATATTTGGTTAATTAATAAGATAATTTTACTTTACCCTTGCTAAAATAAAAAGTATTGATAAACAATCAATATATATATATTTATCGCCCTTATATCTTACATTTTGAGGGTTACTGTAAGCTTTATGAGCGTTTTGAGGAGTTTATTGTGTTTTTGTGGATACGATACATGTGGAAAAACACAGATTTGAAACATTGTCAAATCAATGTGATTTGCACTATTGACCTTTTGATTTGCGTAACTTTCAATATTTTGGCCATAAATTTTTCTTACAATGTCCAAATGAGTTGATTCAAGTTGCGTTGAAAATAAGACTCAATTATCTACAATTTTATAGTTTATGTCGAAGATTAAATCGGAATCAATCATGGTAAAAAATGAGTTTGAAAATAAAAAAGCTCATACCTCATATTGGTGTGACAATATTTACTCATTGTCATGCCAATATCATCAAAATCAACAATTCATACTCTACCATGTATTGTCGTGCCAATGACTCTATATTGGTGTGACAATATGCTCGAAAATCCTATTTTGAGTTGAATTCCTATGTAAGTCTGGTTCTAAGCCTGAAAATCATACTTACAACATACTTTTGAAGACTAAAGAGTATAAAAGAACACATATAGCAGGACAATAATGAGATTCTCAAACAGTACTACGATTGAAGTAGAAGACTGCAACGAGAGTTCTTTCTGTCTATTCTTTTATAGTTTTATCTTTATAAGTTCGTAGCTTGTAATAATGATTAGCAGTGGCGGAGCCACAGTGTGACCAGGGACACACTGGTTTTTTTTTTTTTTTATAAATTATATATATATATATATATATATATATTAGAAAATATAAATAATTAAACAATACTCATAAATACATTAATTATTAATTTTTTGAGTTGTATTTTTTTTAAAGTAATATGTAGGCCCAAGCCCTAGCCCAAGTTAGTTAAAAAAATTCCAATACACTTTTGCATCAATCTTATTTCTTAAACATATCTAAAATAATTATATTTAATTTATATGTGTATAGATAATTGACTATTTTTCATTTTAAATACACTCATTTATGTGTTTTTCCATTTGCAAAAGAATGGAGATTTCATTACATTTAAATAAAAATAAAAATAACTATGTTTATACTTAGGTTTGGTTTTAGTATATAATATACTACACAAACTTAGCCCCCAAGGGGTGTGGCTTAGTGGTGAAGGGTCCAGAATCTCACCTTGAGGTTCTGGGTTCGAATCCAGGGGGTGCAACTTCTTGTAAGAGCCTGGGGCAGCCGGTGGTTTTACCTGCGCCGCGGCCCAGAATGGGTGGTTTGGTGGCGGGGTTTCCAACGATTTCAAAAAAAAAAAAAAAAAAAATACTACACAAACTTAAAATACATAATTTTGAAAATAAATTTTTACTTAAATTTTTAGGGTAAATTGATATTTTTAGAAATTATGGATAAAAATATAATTTTGAAAATTTTGAGTTAATTTATAAGTTTAGAAATTATAGGCTATTTCATAATTTTCAAAAGTATATGGATCATCTTGTAATTTCAAAAAATATCTATGAATTCATTGTATATTATTTTGGTAAGAAAAAAATTTAGCCCCCGCTGACTGAAATTTCTGGATACGCCACTGATGATTAGTGTGCGTTTATTGAACATTATGAGTAGATAAATCAATGATCTAGGGTTATGATAGATCTTAAGCATAGTGTGTAATTAATTTGTATCTTTTTATTCATTTGGGTGTGTTCTTGGATTATTTATAATTCTCTGTGTTGAATGCGTTTTATTGTCTGGCCAGCAATTGAATAATTGTGGTAAACCCTAGGGAAAATTTAAGGAATATAATTCAAGGCAGGCTCAAGTAAGGAAAATACAATCAGATATGTTTTTCTAATTTGTTAAATAAATAAAATTAGTTGCATGTTTGTTTAGATTATTTGGTATTAATTTAATGATATAATTTATTTACATCAAGTACGACATAATCACAATTCTTGAAAAATTTTGGAAGAAAATTTTAAATTTCAGTTACATAAATATGTCCGCGATAATCCAAAAACCTTATACAAACCAATTTATGAAAGGTCCCATTTTAGTCGAGCCAACAAAGAAGCTCCAACTCTGGAGGAAAAACACAAGCTTAATAGAGAGAAGATGATAATAAAAAATAAAAACATTTAATTTTTAATATTTTATTATCTTTATTAAGGGCAAATTTGGAAATAAATTAGGTTAATTCAGATAGTGTGGGGGTGCTGTCGGCTGCAGGCTTTTCTTCACTCTTGTTTTGGGCTGGGTCAAACAATATTGAGGCCCATGTAAGGCAAAAGCCCAAGTGGGTTCAACGATTTAGAGGGGAAAAAACCAACATTAATAGAATCGCAATCAGGATTTCACCATGATTCGGAATAATTTTTCGTTCCTAATAAAAAATCATTTCGAATCTCATTTTAAATTCGAGATCATGAACCATTTGAGTCGGAATGAAATCCGATCAAGACGACGTATCCCGATTGCCAAACCTAATGAAAATATGTCGTTTTAGGGAGCAATTACCGGCTTGATCTGTCATGTGATTTGAGCTTAGCAGTCATTATCATAAAATCTGTAAAAATAAAAATAAAAAAGGTTTCTCAAGTCTCAAGAAATTATTTCTTCACATAATCATCATCACGATCTTGTTTCTTTTCTTGTTGTATATAACACAAACCGCGTGGGGCCGGCCAGTAACTTAATCGAATCTCCATTTTGAAAGAATGATGCCTATCACATCTCATAATCAAATCACACCCAACAAATCCAGTTTGTTAATAGTCCTAATCTTTTTTCATGCTTGGACTTTTGTTATTATCAATATCATTAATCACTTTATAAAATCTAGTCACTTCTAATTTATTCCGTAGAGCACTGAGGCGCAGGCTAATAAGTTCTTAAGTACAGAGACATCTCGACTTGAATTTCGAGTTTTCATCATCTTATTCATTTTCCAGATTTTCTCTAAGTTTTAGGGTTTATGTTTAATATTGATATGTTAGTGTAGATTTGATTTCATTATTGTGTTCTGGTTTTGATTTGTTTGATGCATGTTGATTTTGTTTAATAACACTTAATTCGCAACATGAAGATGTTACTCTATTTAAATAATAGCTCTATAATAATGCCATCTCGATGTCTAAAGTTAAAACTGGTGGAATCTACTCGAGACATTCTATAGTTGACTCGCCCGATCTATGGATGAATATATGGGATCATTAAAGGAAAGATTGTAACATCATCTCAAATGACTAATAAAAGAGTTCATGTATTGTTCCATGAGCTACGAGCTCTTCTAACTTAATAGATACGTTTTGTATTGTAAAATTTAATAATAAATTTACGACGGATTATGTGTCTAAAACAGATAATATTTACTTGATTATTAACCACTAAAAGAAAATACAGTCGTGTGATATATAGTAAAGAAGAAAAAGAAAAATATAAGAAGCCAAAGAAATAAAATATAGTGAATTTGGGTCCCTCGTGAGGAGCTTTCTAGCTTTAGACATGAGATGGCCCACACGTGGTTGAATCCAACTAACTATAACTACTAATCAACCTTCTCACATGCAATTGCAAAAATCATCAACTAAACCGACAAATTAAGCGTCGTTTTATCAGACTTTTCGATACCTGTAATGGTGGGTAATTTTTTCGTACCATCGTTATATGAATAACAATGTATTATTATCTAATACATATATAATAATTAAATTATATTAAATATAATTATCATTTATTAAGTTATTTTTTTATATTTTAAAATATATATAATATAATGCTACAGTTACATAATAGAATTTTCTCCGCGTGAAATGATCTCACAGGCTAATTTTTTAATTTTTAAAATGAAACTATTGAATTCCTTTGTCACATTCTCCCGTCAAATACGGAGTTTCTTATTTTTTTTATTAACAATTATTAATGTTTTTGAAAATATTTTATGATACACACTATAAGATTAACTCAATTCATTGGTGCAAAAAAAGTGGATTGAATAAAATATCCGTCTATTTATGTCGAATTAAAAAATAGGGAAAAGAATTTGCCTATGCTTCACTCAAATAATTCCTATATTTTTTTTAAACTCAAATAAAATAATTTTCTCTATTTAAGTCACTTATTAATAATGATAACTATAACACGAATGCCCTCGTTAGTTGATTTTAGGGAATTTGGAAAAACTAGTCAAAAAAATTATCATTTGTCAAAATGATTCACAACGTTTGAATTTTGCCAAAATAATTATTTTATCTGAAGTAGACTGTGAAGAATCCAAATTCTTCGAAGCCTACCCCGGAGTTCCTTTTTTATTTTTAATTTTTTTTTTATTGAAGGCTTCGGTTATCCGAAGTAATAACTTCGGATCTCCAAAGTTTTAAAAATTATATAAGGGTCGAGGTCTCTAAAATGAACAAAATATGACAAAAAATATCTGAATTTTCCTCCAAATTTACTTATGATTTCCAAAGTTTTCTCCGAACTTGTCTTTGAAATCCAAACTTGTCTTCGAAGTTATGGTCGGTGTTGTCCCTTATTACTGCCCACACAATGAGGCTTTCACTCGTTACCAGAAATGCCTGGATTGCACAACCTATTATTGATGCATATCTAGTAGATATATAAAATATTATATGATATGGACAGATCAATCTACTGCGTGAGATGAGATGAGACATTTTTTATACTTTAGACGCCCCAATGTCTGTTAGAATTATGTAATTATGTCGGTTGTTTATCAGTAACATCAATTCAGAAACGATCCAGAAGCACCATTTTCATTTTTCTACTTAGTTGTTTGGGAGGAGATTGAATATTACCTATGACTTGATATATGAGGTATTGCTGTATTCGGTTGTTGAGGGCATATAGTTTGGTCCCCATGATGGCTGACAGTATAAAGCATGACTTGATCAAAGATCTGTAATGGGTATGGTACTGGGACCGAGGCTTACGAAGAGTGAGCGTGTTGGTGTTGGTGCTTAGAGCGCCAATCCGGATAATGTATAATACATTATATTTTATTATTTATTAATAAAATAACTACATTTTCATTTCAAATCTTATTAATGGTATTATCATTATGCATATTAAATTGATGTATAAATATGTTAAGAATGACACCAACCTTACAATAGTCATGTAGTAATACTAGACACTAGGTTGTCCGACATTGGGATAAGTATTACTATTATAAACTATTCTTAAAGTGTGTGGTGTGTATATATATATATATATATATATATATATATATATATATATATATATATATATTCCTAGTTGTTGGTTTTGGAATACGATCGAATTCCTATAACCTAGAAGACTAGCACATATTGTATATGTTGGGGTTGGTGCTCAGAGCGCCAATTCCCGGTTGTATTTCTTTATGAATACTTCTGTAAAATATTATTATTTTGAATAATATATGCAGTTTCTATAATATAATGTATATTTTAATATGGTAAAGACGTAATGACCTTAGAATGACTAGTCATGGTGCAGTTGCAAAAACGTCACAACTGACATTGAGTTGTATCATGACGTTGTCATTCTCAGACAGTTCCTGGTCAAGGTTTACACTACTTGGTCAGTATAGTAAACCCGTTGAGACCGATACATGTCGTATACTGTAATATATGATTCCAATGGTTTCTCAATGAACCATAAGTCTTGGAGACTAGTATAGACGTGTAGGTGTTTATAGCGGATAAACATTGAACGACTCACCGAAGATTCTTAATGGATGGTACACCAACGTCAATAAGAATCTTATCGGTTGAGTAGCACTTGTGATTCTTCGACTTGAGATACCACTGTGGGCGCATGAGACATCTTCTACACTTAGATGGCAATCACGTCACCGATCTATTAAGATCAGACCTCCGCCTGTTCGTTGGGTGTAGATAGATCCTCAGGGTGTCATGTGTATATCGAGATAGGATCTGTAAGTTCTGTGTATCAGAGCATAGGTAGTCTATATGATTAGCAATCAGATAAAAACCATGGGCCCGTGGTACAATTTAGAAGTTAGTTCTAAATGTTCTTTTTGAGATTGCTAATAGAATAGTCGACTGGATAATCCCTACAGAGATTTGACGTTTACATCTATATCTCTGGGATTTATCCGGATACCTGTGACAGATGAATTATACATTTTCCATGACCTCGACCTGTATGATTCAACGAGTTTATCTGTGGTCGTCATAATTTACGGGTGGATAATTTATGGACACGAAATTGGATTTCGTGACGGATATGCCTGAATCTATAGAGTCTCAATAATGAAATATACTCGTAGAGCACTAGGGCAACATTTATTAATAATATTGATTGTTTATAAAGTCGTTTAAAGGTTAAACGCAAAATACATGTGTAGGGACCCGATAGTCATTTCCTTAATTTTTTGTGTATTTGCATTTAATGCTTGATTAATTCAAATACACATTAATTAATTGTCAAATTGAGATATTTGACTAATATTATAAATATATATATGTATTTGATATTTATTGTAAATATGATACATATATTTAATATATTTGTATTTAAATAATTAATTAATTATTTAATTGTTAAATGATTAAATTAATTAAAATATAAATATTTTAAAGTTAAGATATTTATTTTAATGACTTGAGTTGCTTTTGTTGACTTGCTTTAATTCATTAAATGGTTTGATGATTAAAAATGCAAGTTGATAAAAGGCTTTAAATGAAACAAAAAATCAAAAATATCTTGATATTTATATATACCTAAAATTCGGCCAAGGCTAAGTTTTTTAGTATATATTGTTTTGTTTTCATTTTAGGGTTATCATTAACTTCAAACCTTTACCAAAACTCCATTAAAAGAAAACAAAGAAGCTTGAGAGAAAAGAAGAAGAAAACAAAGAAAGCTTGGATTTTTAGTAAGTTTTTCAAACTTGCTATTAGAGAGGAAAATGTTACTTGAGTTCTAGGCTTCATGCTATGAGTTTCTTATGTTTTTCTATTCTTTATTCTTTGTGTTTTTGGTAGACGGAAGTTTTGTAATGGGGTTGTGCATGTATAAATTTCATAAAATGCTTATAAGTTGTTAACTATCATTCTTTTAAAATTTTAAGAAACTTGTTGCTAATCTAGAGTTTTTGACGCACTCTTAAATGACCTAAATTTGATCTATAGTTATTTCATTGTGTTGAGACTTGATTTGAATGGTAGAAACATGATTGAAGTATTGGACTTTGTTAATTTGTCCAATTTGAAGAAATTGAAAATTAGGGTTTAAGACCACTTCCAAATTTGGGGCTTTTCATTTATATGGTGAATATGGATGTGTATAAGATGCATGTAAAATATTAGGTTGATTGGATTTTGTCTTAATGTGTTTTGAACATTGGAAGTGCAAAATGCACAATTTTCTCACCATGGAGGGCTCTCGGCTTTAGGCCAAAATTTGGGAAATTTATTTTGCAATTTGAATTTCAATATGTATGACATGTTAAATTCATATATGTAATGATTTAGAATCATCCAAAATCATTTCGAATAATTTCGGATTAAAATAAACAAATTGTTATGTTTAAGGGTAATTCGGTAAATTCACATTAATTTGATTTAATGTGTTTTATTTCATAATTCGATTATTGGATAATAAAATAAATGAGTTTATTTTATTAATCCGAGAAAAAGTTTTGAAATCGAAAATTTTGATTTTCCACTGTTCTGCCGCGTTACCGGATTTCCGCAATAAAACACCTTCAGTATATTGGAATTTGAGTTCCAATGGTTTAACCCTTTGTACCAGAGTTTTAGAAACTCGTATAGACATGTGAGTATTGGTTGGACCGAATACTGAATAACTCATAAGTGATTCCTAATAATTGAAAGTACATACCACCATACATGAGAATCTCATCGAGTCGAGTAGCATATGTAATCCTTTGACTAAATGATATCATTAATTTTTTGTGAGATGCTCCACACTTTGATGTCATGTATGTCAGAAATATTTCATGGTCTGGCCTCTAGATGTTCGTTGGGTATGGACCGATGCACTTGGTAATCAAGTGCGAAGCAAGATAGGATCTGTCAGCCCGTATGTGTACCGTAAGGAGTTTAGGTATCCATGTGAGTAAGTCATGATTTTTAAGACTTTGGCAAAAGTCGATCACCTATGGTGGATCGCATCAGTTGTAAAGAATCGTAGACATGTCGACATTCACATTAGATGCGCGCCTTGGAAACTTTACGGTGTATTCTATGTTTCCTAAGCACAACTCGGATAACTACGATGGTGGATTATTAAACATATGTGATGACATCGACTTGTAAAGTTGAGAAAAGTTGATTACAACTTTTATTAATTAAAAATTGACTAAATTTTGCTATAAATAGCAAGCTTTATGAAGGTTTTAATTAAGAAAAATAAAAGCTTGAGAAAATTAAATACAAACAACAATTAGAGAAATTAGCCTAAGTTAGAGAAGTGTTTAGAGAAGCTTTGTGAGATCTCTACAACATTTCAATTAAGAGAAATCAAGATTGGATATTGGAGTGAAGCTTGCTAGTATTGGAATCAAGATTGAATATTGGAGTCAAGCTTGCTAACTTTGGATTTTCTCCACAACATTTCAACAATGAGAAGTAGATTGGATATTTGAATTAACATTGCTAGGTAAGTTTGATCTTCTCCAAAAACTATGTTTTTCATTAGACATATAGTGATGAATTATGTATTAGATACATAATGTTGAAATTAGGCTAATTAATTGTGTTAGGATGCTTTGGAAGTATAAACATAATATGATTTTTATTGACCCATCAAAATATTTATGTTCGACATAGACATAAAAATAGAGATTTGAACTCTAGATTATAGCTTAAAGCTAATGCTATCATTATAGAATCACTTGACCACCTTTGAGTAACCTACAATTATTCACGAGTCACTTCATTGTGGGATTCTAATTTGGCTTGTGTTTTGGATTCAAAATTTACGCATATGCATATTTAAAGTAAATTTATATTTTTGTAAAAATATTTGATATTTTGGAAAATATGATTTTTATTTTATAACATGTTGGTGTTGGTTTTTGATGTTAAAATTAAATTTAGGTGTTTTGGGAAGATCAGAAAAAATTATGGTAAAACACCTAATTCTTTCAGCTCTTTGGAAAGAGAGCTGAAGAAATTTTTGAAAAAATAAAAATAAAAAATGCATGTTTCCGCGTACGGTGCGTACGCGTCATGCGCTACGCGCACGAAATCTTGTTTTCTTTCGTTATTGAGCTTCCGGACTCAGATTCAGCCTTGGTTTTTTCCTATACACTCGTAATGGAATATAATATTTCATTAAATTATTTAACATTACACTCATGCTTGATATCCACGGGTTAGACTCACTTTCGTTGTGCGGGGCTCCAATCCGACCCTAGGGGTTCCACATCTGCCCCAACAGAGCGCACCTCGTTTTATAATGGTCAATTATATGTTTTGAGGAGGAGACACATCAAACTAGGCATTCAGATTATATAGGATATCATTCAGTTGATCATCGTGTCGCGTATCAGTCACTATGATGATGTCAATATTTTAGACATTATTTTGCTAGACTGCATACTACATGTCATATTTTATATTGTACATATTAATTTATTTTTATATTTTATATTATAGAAAAATCGTAAAAATATATTTTTCCTTATTGGGTCACATGGTGGACATATGAGCTCTTATTATATGACACTGGTTTCAGGTTCATGCCTATAGTAGGACGAGGCATTCCCCATGGCATAGTCATCACCCGACTTATGCAGTATTTTCAATTGAATTCGGATGAGAATGTGGTCTCCTTTGAGAATCCAACTGTCGTTAACTAGAGAATCTTGCGATGAAGGAGCCTATATTATTAAAAAATATATGATGTTTTCATGACATGTATCGAAAAATGATAAATATTTTTCATGCAAAAATGATAGTGATTTGAGTATTTAAATTTTTTTATTTATCTATTGTGTTGGTTGTCGTGATACGCAGAACCAACCGTCACAAGTTGATCATGCTGCTGATGATCCACAGAAGGCTCCGATGGCGCTGACCCATCTCACACTTCTCATCCTCCAGGTGATCTATTAGTGACTGTGTTACGTAATCGCGTATTTGCGATAGAGGAGGGTCAGTCGAGGATTGAGGAGCGACATAAGAGAATGAATGATCGACAGAAATGAATGAAGCAGTTATTACATGAGGCGTTAAAACTTCTGAGGAGGATGTTAGCTGAAAGTGATACTAAGCCTGATGATGTAATATATGACATTGATTTTGATGATATGTAGTTTTTTTTTTTGATATATAGTTAATTGTTTTACTATATAATTAACTAATATATATATATATATACACACACACACAAAAGTCCCAATAGCAAAAAAAAAAAAAAAAAAAAGCAAAATTAGTTCAAAAAATAAATCATAAATAAATAAATTTATTTTATTAATATATATGCATATATGTGTATGAATGAAATATTATTAAAAAAATAACCAAACGAACTTCAGAGATTCAAAGTTATTACTTCTGATATCTGAATTACTTTTTATATCCGAAGTCATAACTTCAGATATCCGAAGTTTTAAATAAAAAAAAAAATTAAAAAATGAACTTTGGGGTAGACTTTGGAGAAAATTGTCATTTTTGAATAACCCAAACTTTGTGGCTCATTATAGCAAATGACAAAGTTTTTTTTTTGGCTAGTTTTGCCAAATTCCATTGATTTTATTATGTAGGGATAATGATACTTTCTCATGCAGTTTTTAACTTTTGACTATTAAACTCAAAATGATCGCGTCGTTCCGCCCGACGCGCCGTATTGCATTTATAAAAATATGGTAGTATAAATTTAGATTGAAACAAATTTGGATTGGTAATGAAATTTAAAATTATTGTATATATATATATATATATAATATATATATATATATATATATATATATTGTGACACACATCTTAAATATTATATTGCCTCGTTGCGGTCCATTGTGACCCACCTTATAGACTTCGGTTGTCCTATTACGACAACTGTCACGTGACCCTGAATAATGTTATTTGGATGGTGATGGCGCGCCATACTCATGTTTTCATAATATATTGTTACCTTTTTTTATATCAATATTTAAAAAGAAAATCATCTCAATTATAAATTATCATTTTTAAAATTTTAAGGATTTGGGTATGACAGATTGTACTTGATGAGCTAATCCGACTTTTGTGTGTGGAGTAACCACCATTAGCGTGGTTACCCAACAGACGCGTCGCTGCGACTAATTGAGATATCAGATAAAGTCAAATTTGTATTTTAATTACTATACAATCTAATAAAGGACATTGCAAGACTATCTGTGTGAAAGTTAGTGTGTCTCTTGTATATAGTATTCATATAACAATGAATTTAATTGGTTTATTATGGTCTATGGTATTTATGAAGACCATAAAGAGATAGGGAGAAAAATTTAGTGTGGAGTCTCACTAACACTCAAATCTCTCAAAAAAAAATTTCGGTACTTTAACCCTTAGTAAATAATAAAAATATTCTACTGAATTTATAAATTAAACCATTAAAAATTATGAAATCTCTACTCAAATAATCCCATGATTTCACTCTTGTTGTATATATATTTGAAAAGATCAAGGTGCAATGTAATAACCCATTAATATAATTCTCATGATCTTATCAATAGACAAAAAAAAAAAAAGAGTAAAATTCATATCTTTTTCGTAGATTGTACACAAAAGAAGAAGAAATCTAACATTATCATACATGTTGGTAAATGGTTTGATTCATAAGGTCCCATTAATATTCTCCAATAATCTCAAAGTCCCTTCAAATGTAACATCTATTAAATCACTATTATTATAATAGAAGACACATTTAGATCGAATATTTTTCTCAAATATAATAATATTATAGTACAAACTTAGTTAGAGCTTTAACTTTAATGTAATAATCACTTGGGATTCCAATGAACCCACAAAAAAATATTTAAAAAATTATGTCATTTGAGATTGAATTGACAGATTCAAGAGGCAATGAGATGAACAAATGACCCATTTCATTTTTTTCCCCAATAATTATTTTTCTTTTCTTTTTGATGGGCCCACGCGGTTAGTAGTTTTTTTTTTTTTTTTTCCGAAAAATATTAGCCGTTGAAGAACCCCACTTTGGTAGACTTCAAATATTGACCGTTGATGATCTTGCATGATCAAGTTGAGTATAGGTAAAAAATTGATAACTTTTTACAAGATTTTAAGGAAAAATGATGTATTTTTATAATTTTGAGTATAAAAATACACTTATATGATATTGGATGGAAATTTGATAATTAAAAAAGTATAGTAATATTTTCGGACTTTCAATATCTTTGATGTGAAAATGAGACAATTTTCTTTATATGTGAATTATGTTTTTATTATGAAATTTTCTATTTGATTTGATTTGAATTTAAGTTTGTAGATGATATGTTAAATCTTAAATGGGTGACAGATTGCATGATTAATAATATAATCAGTCACATTGATAAAAAATAATTAACTAGATTTGTGATATATATCATACTAACCATTAAAAAAAGTATTTTTCCACTCGATGGAATCAGTTACATAAATTTTTTGACAACACTGTATTTTATTGATAATAATTGCTCCATTAACCTCAATAAAATATAAGAAAATAATTTTTATATATGTCAATTTAGATATTCTCGTATTCCGTCTGTAATATAAATTTAAAAAATCTACTCTTACAATAACCTTCTTTACCCCAAGACAAAATTTATTGTAATCCATTTTCATAACCTTTTCAAAACCATCAACTCATTGGTAGTTTGTTCTAAATCAGTTTTTGATCAATCTAGTCTTTTATATTATATTGAGTACATATTATTCGTTTCAATTGATAATAATATTTTGATTAGTATAGAGGTTTTGAGATATAATCTCTTTCACATTAAAACAAAAACAAAAAATTGGGATTATAGCAAATAGGTAGGGATAAATGATTATTTGGTTTAATTTTTTTTGGTGGTCTTTCGCAACACAACTGATTATTTTTCACAATTATTTATTGAAAAAATAAGTTTACTACAATCGACAATAAATTATTTTTACTTGATAGAGTGGTGTTTATCAAATATTTGTCCACAAATGACGTGATTTGGTGGTATATGGTTTATAATCTCACCTTGAAGTCCTGAATTCGAATTTAGGGAGTGTTTTTTTTAAGAGCCTGAGACAGTTAGAGATTTTACTTACTCCGCTTAAGTCCGGAAAGAGTGATTTGACGGTTAAATTTCCAACGATTAAAAAAAAAGTTTAACAAATACTTATCTAACGTTTTACTTATAGTTACAGCTTACATTCCATAACAATTGTTGTGGCTAATGCGCCACATCACCACATAATAAAAATGTAGCCTAAATAAATATGTATAAACTTGTCGAGAGAGTACATATGAAATTTTAACTAAATTGTACTATTTTTATTAATAAAGATAAAGTGTGAGTCACGGATGTGGTTAGAAATTTGCTTTAGCTGAGGCATAATTAAATTATAATATTTTACTTAATGTTAATTTGTTGTGTTTTGTCATTATTTGGTTTCTTTAAATTTAATCACTTATCGAATTAATTAGATTTAGACATTTAAACTTGAATTAACATAATTTTTTTTTTTAAAATAAGCTGAGTCATTTAAATGGTTTTAACATT
>SKCR01047204.1:0-30857 GCA_019454045.1 Zanthoxylum bungeanum
CGACGACATGCCCGAAATCGACCCAAAGTTCGTAAGCCATCGCTTAGCAGTGAACCCGTTACACAAAACCAGTAAAACAGAAGAGGAGAATATTCAACCAGGAGCGGTGCGGAGCAATAGTAACCGAGGCGGAAAAATTGCTAAAGGCCGGTTTCATCCGGGAAGTAAAAATCCCAGAATGGGGTCCAACGTAGTACTGGTGAAAAAATCTAACGGAAAGTGGAGAATGTGCGTAGATTTCACCGACCTCAACAAAGCATGTCCAAAAGACAGCTTTCCCCTCCCAAATATAGACCAACTGGTAGACACAACAGCCTGCCAAGGGCTGCAAGCTTCATGGACGCTTTCTCGGGGTACAATCAAGTCAAGATGCACCCTGCGGACGAGGAGAAGACCACCTTTATCACTGACCAAGGGCTGTACTGTTATAAAGTGATGCCTTTCGGATTGAAGAATGCAGGGGCGACTTTCCAGAGACTGGTGAACAAAATCTTCAAACAACCGCTCATCGGCACAACCATGCTGGTATATGTCGACGACATGATAACAATGTCCGGAGAACCGAGAGACCATGTGGCCGACCTGAAGAAAATTTTCGAACTCCTGAGGAAACACAGTTTAAAGCTCAATCCAGAGAAGTGTGCATTCGGGGTAGCCTCAGGAAATTTCTGGGCTACGTGGTAAGTTCACGGGTATTGAAGCGAACCCGCAAAAGATACAAGCCGTGCTAGACCTGAAATCACCCCGGACAGTTAAGGAAGTACAAAGCCTTACAGGAAGGATCACCGCGCTCAACAGGTTCATCTCGCGTGCAACCGACAAGTGCCATCCTTTCTTCAAAGTCATCAAAAAAGCTCAAAAAGGGGTCGACTGGACACCTGAGTGTGAAGAGGCCTACCAGCACCTAAAACAATACCTGACACAACCCCCTCTTTTAGCCAAACCCCTCCCAGGGGAGACACTGTATCTATACCTGGCCGTCTCAAAGCACGCAGTAAGCTCGGCACTGGTACAAGAGACCGACCATGTCCAGAAACCGGTTTACTACTATGTCAGTAAAGCCCTACTGGACGCAGAGACTCGATACCCCACACACGAACTCATTGCCCATTGCCCTATCCCTGGTCACTGCGGCGCGGAAGTTACGACCCTACTTTCAGGCCCATCCTATCAAGGTATACACGGATTATCCCCTGAGACAAATCTTGCAAAAACCAGAGGCCTCAGGGAGACTAATGAAGTGGTCGGTAGAAATAAGAGCGAGCACGCATCTCCTACCTCCCGAGAACAGCAATAAAAGGGCAGGCCTTAGCAGACTTCATAGCAGAGCTCACGGAACCACAGGTCCTGGCCGTGGAAGAAGACAGGTGGGAAATGTCTGTGGACGGATCCGCAAGTTCACACGGCTACGGAGCGGGGGTAGCACTAAAAAGTGAAAAAGGAGAAGAGATACTGCTCGCCCTCAAATTCGCCTTCAAAACTACAAACAATGAAGCAGAGTACGAGGCAATACTGGCCGGACTAAGGCTATGTACGGTAGTAGGGGTCCACAACGTGGTGATCAGGAGTGATTCTCAGCTAGCAATACAACAGCTGAAAGGGGACTTTCAAGCGAGGGAACCGGCCATGGTAGCTTACCTAGCCGAAGTGAAGAAATGGGCGGAGAAAGTGGGAAACGTACTCTTCGAGCAGGTCGGACGAGAAGACAACTGCGAAGCAGATTCCCTAGCCCGACTCGCCTCTTCAATGAAGACAAAAAATCCCAGGGTAATCCCTCTTATATACCTCCGAGAAAGAAGCATATGAGAGACAGAGGTGGATGTACTAGAAGAAGAAGGCGAAGATTCATGGATGCAGCCAATCAGGAGATATCTGGAAACAGGAGAAACCCCTAAAGATAAAAAGGAGGCCAGGAAGCTAAAGTTCAAGAGCACCAAGTTTTCCCTAATTGAAGGAGTACTCTACCGAAGAGGATACACCGTACCCCTCCTAAGATGCTTAGCACCAGAAGAAGCAGACTACGTGCTCAGGGAGATTCACGCAGGCATCTGCGGAAGCCACGCCGGGGGAAGATCAATCGCCTTCAAAGCCCTGAGGCAAGGGTTTTACTGGCCAACCATGCACCAAGATGGCGTGAGGATAGCACGGAAATGCGAAGGTTGCCAGAAAAATGCCAACCTCTACCATCAGCCGGCAGAGCAGCTGACCACTATATCCAGCCCCTGGCCCTTCGCACAGTGGGGGCTAGACATCATAGGGCCGATGCCGAAAGGACGAGGTCAGGCAAAATATGCAATCGTGGCCATAGACTACTTTACCAAATGGGTAGAGGCAGAGCCCTTGTCCACCATCTCAGAAAAGAAGGCCACAGAATTCCTGAAAAGAAATATAATCTGTCGGTTCGGAATCCCCCAAGCAATCATCACCGACAACGGAAAGCAATTCGACAGCAGGGGATTCAGGAAACTTTGTGAAGACCTCCAGATAACTTTGAAATTCGCCTCGCCAGCCCATCCCAAGTCAAACGGGCAGGTTGAAGCCACCAACAAAACCATCAAGTCAAACCTGAAAGCTCGACTCGGATCGACTCGGATCAAGCAAGAGCCTGTGGGTCGAGGAGCTACCAGAAGTACTGTGGGCACACCGGACGACCTTCAAAGATTCAACCGGAGAGACACCCTTCTCCCTATCATACGGATGTGAGGCCGTCATCCCAGCAGAGATCGGAATATCAACCCACAGGGTCCGCCACTTTGAGAACGAGCGGAACGAAGAACTTATCAAAAACCACCTCGACCTGATTGAAGAAAGAAGAGAACAGTCAGCAGTAAGAGCAGCCATCTACCAAAGGAGAATGGCCCGCTTCTACAATAGGAGAGTTCGGACCCGCTCCTTTCTAACAGGCGATCTAGTGCTAAGGAAAGTGACCCTGAACACCCGACGACCAGAAGAATGGTCGTTAGGGGCCAATGGGAAGGACCCTACAAAATCACCGAGGCAGTAAGACCAGGGCCTACATCCTAGAAACTCTGGACGGCACGAGGTTGAAGAAACCATGGAACGCCGAAATGTTAAGAAAGTACTTCCCGTAAAAATCAACTTTCCTTTCTTCTATTTTCTTTTTTTGCAGAAACCGGGCAAAACAACGAACCGGAACAACTGTTGTAAAGAGGGCAGCACGCCCCCAAGCATGAATAAAAATTCATTTTCTGGCAAAACCCTTTGAAAAAGCGAAAACGACCATCACCGAACCTATCTTTGGACTGGGGACGTAACATTCCCCCAGGGCCAAGTGATTCTCACAGATCGGGGTCGGGCAATGTCCCACCGAGTCTGCCTTTGGACTGGGGACGTAACATTCCCCCAGGGCCAAGTGATTTTCACAGATCGGGGTCGGGCGATGTCCCACCGAGTCTGTCTTTGGACTGGGGACGTAACATTCCCCCAGGGCCAAGTGATTTTCACAGATCGGGGTCGGGCGATGTCCCACCGAGTCTGTCTTCGGACTGGGGATGTAACATTCCCCCAGGGCCAAGTGATTTTCACAGATCGGGGTCGGGCGATGTCCCACCGAGTCTGTCTTCGAACTGGGGACGTAACATTCCCCCAGGGCCAAGTGATTCTCACAGATCGGGGTCGGGCAATGTCCCACCGAGTCTGCCTTGGACTGGGGACGTAACATTCCCCCAGGGCCAAGTGATTTTCACACAGATCGGGGTCGGGCGATGTTCCACCGAGTCTGTCTTCGGACTGGGGACGTAACATTCCCCCAGGGCCAAGTGATTCTCACAGATCGGGGTCGGGCAATGTCCCACCGAGTCTGCCTTTGGACTGGGGACGTAACATTCCCCCAGGGCCAAGTGATTTTCACAGATCGGGGTCGGGCGATGTCCCACCGAGTCTGTCTTCGGACTGGGGACGTAACATTCCCCCAGGGCCAAGTGATTTTCACAGATCGGGGTCGGGCGATGTCCCACCGAGTCTGTCTTTGGACTGGGGACGTAACATTCCCCCAGGGCCAAGTGATTTTCATAGATCGGGGTCGGGCGATGTCCCACCGAGTCTGTCTTCGGACTGGGGACGTAACATTCCCCCAAGACCAAGTGATTCTCACAGATCGGGGTCGGGCAAGTCCCACCGAGTCTACTTTTGGACTGGGGACGTAACATTCCCCCAGGGCCAAGTGATTTTCACAGATCGGGGTCGGGCGATGTCCCACCGAGTCTGTCTTCGGACTGGGGACGTAACATTCCCCCAGGACCAAGTGATTCTCACAGCTCGGGGTCGGGCGATGTCCCACCGAGTCTGCCTTGGACTGGGGACGTAACATTCCCCCAGGGCCAAGCGATGCACTCAGCTCGGGGTCGGGTTACGTCCCACCGAGTCAAATTCTTTCGGTTTGGGGAGGTAACATGCCCCCAGAACCCAAGTCATTCACTCAGCTCGGGGTCGGGTTACGTCCCACCGAGTCAAGCTCCTTCGATTTGGGGAGGAAACATTCCCCCAGAATCGAGGACCATTACCCAGCTCGGGGTCAGTTTAATACCCCTCCGGTTCATGATGACCTCTGAAGGATCTCATATTGTTCGGACAAACAAAGAAAAGATGAGGAGAAATAAATAAAGACACAAATATACATATGATATAAAATTATAATGTTGTTACACAAAAGTTAAAGTGTACATAGGGCCCGGTAGGGTTACCCTTTTCATTCAGCCCGCGCAGGGGCAGGAATTTCTTCCTCTGATGGTTCAGGTGGCGGAAGAAGCGGCTCGGCATCGGGAGGAGGAACATCTGCTTCATCCTCGGCTGCACGACAGACCTCTACTTCAGGGGCGGGAGGAGGGATCTCAAGGCAGTCCTCGCCAGAGGATGGAATATCAGATCGCCCTTCCTGAGAAACTCCAGAAGCCGGGACAACCGAAATCGGATCATGATTCATCACCTCCTCGGCAGGTGGAGGGAGCCATTTCTGGAACTCCTCCTCAGAGATGTCCCCCTTGCAATAACTGATGGCCGCACGGATGGGGTCCATGTTCAGACTCGGCAGCACCATCGGAATCAGCTCAGCACAGTCACCAACCCCCTCCAGGCGGATGGCCTCCTTCTCGGCCTCAAGCTCACTCTCCCTCTTCTCGAGCTCAATCTCTCTCTCCTCGAGATCAACCTCCCTATCCTCAAGCTCAGTCTTCTTCCTCTCAAGGCTATCTCGGGCCCGTGTAACCTCCTCGTCGTTGTTCTTAAACTTGGCCTCAGCACTTGCTACCCTCCCCTTCAGGACGCCAATCTCAGACTGGGGGGTCTTCAAACCCCCCGAGCGGTGTCAGCAAGTTTTCGCTCCAGCGCAGCCGCGGCCTTAAGAGCCTTGTTGGTTTGAAAGCAACGGCAGCAAACTGAAGGTTCTCTATGTCCCATCCCGGTCAGCCAGCTTTGCCTCCACTTCGGAGAGGCGATTTTGAAGCCTCTGGGCCTGACCACCCTCGGAAACAAAGACATTAGAAGATCCTTATTCTTGGCCATAAGGTAGTTGGCCTGCACACAAAAAAGGAGAGAGAAGTCAATACATAAAATAAAAAGAACCAAGACCCAAAAACCGAGAAGGGAAGTGAAAATACCTTCGCCATCTGAGAACTCATCTCAGTCACAACACCTTCAGGAGATACATCCTCATACCTCGAGACCTCCTCATGAGGAATCACCTCGGCCAATTCATTGAAGGCTGGCACTAAATGGGAAGTGGCCTCCCGGATGTTTTCCCCCAAGTCGTCCACCCCGAGGACCACAGGGCCCTTCCGTTTTTTAGAGGAGCCTTCAGAAGACTTCCTCCCCCTACGGACATCCTTCCTCTTAACCGGAGCAGCTTCCTCTCCTCCTCCTCTTGGACCAGCTCGGTCTCCTCGGCCCCAAATTGACGCCTCCTCTTCCTAAGAGGCTTTGGCGGACTGGTAAGACGAGCGGACCCCGATGATTGTGCACCAGGGGAAGAGAGACTCCGAGCAGCAGGCTGGACATCTCCTTGAGACGCCCGCTCAGCCCCAGCAGTGACAGGCTGTGCCCGGAAGTTCCAACATCAGCACGGCCGGCTTTCTTCATGGTACCGGCCAACTTCTCAAGAAACTTAGGCCTCTTCGACATGCCTACAAAGAAGGCGAAAAGAGAGAAAAGGAGATCAGGGACCGAGCATATAGCAAAGATATCAAAACATGATGAAACAAACAAGGAAGACAGAACAAACAGCAAGACATCTACCTATCCGACCCGAGACATCCGTGGGGACAGCCCGAATAAGGCCAGACTCAACAAAAGCCGCATCATTTACCAGCTCCCTCCAGTGGGCAGCATATTGACGAGCCCAAGACACCCGCCTCCGAACCTGACGAGAAACCTTGGGAGCATCTCGCCAACAAGCTGGGAGGAACCAGAAAAGTTAGAAACCTAAAGAGACTAAAGAACAGGAACAGAGAAAGAAAAATGGACATCAGACTCCTAACCTCCAGCCCTGAAAATATCCGGCACCAAGGTCTCCCCTTCATCTGAAAACATGGACCGTCCCTAATCCCCGGTAGCCCAAAACCAGAGATCCTTGAAGTTCTTATTTGAATCAGGGAGCTTCTGGACGATGTTCGCAGAGCTGTTATAAGCAGAAAGATAATACCAACCATGATGAGCTTTTGGGTTGGCCTTCAGACGATACACCATCTTCACCTCTTCAAAAGAGGGCTCCCCGAGCCCTGCCCGGTGCCAAGCTGCGTACAGCCCGGCCAAAATCCTCCAACTATTCAGACTCAGCTGACAAGGGGCGATTTCCATCTCAGCCAACATCCAAGCGAAATAAGGCTGGATCGGCAACCGTAGCCCACACTCAAAGAAGATAGGAAGGAGTGCTACCGAGCCTTCGTCAGGCTGACTGGCACGATCCATCGGGCCTGGAACTTCAAGGGCGATGTCTATCGGAATATTATACCGCTGACGGAGAAGGGCGAGATCATCCTCGGTTATCTTGGAAGGACGGTTCATATCCAGAGCCGACGACCCAAGTTCACCAGGCTCTGGGTCCTTCCGAGGAACCCTCTGATGATAGGAGTCATTTTCAATCTCAGAAGCAGTAGGTAGGGGTAGTGTCAAGGACTTCTACACTAGGTGCCCCTGAGCCCGAGGAGAGCTCTTCAGCGGGGGGAGTAGAAATCTTGGCAGGCCTTTCGGAGGGAGAACTATTGTCAGACATCCCTGACACCCAGAAAAACAGCGAAGTGAGGAGAATCAGTCTATGAGGAACTACTCACGGTGTCCGCGCTAAACTAAATAGAAAGTCTCTAAAAAGTGCCCTAAAGCAAGACCCAGCAAAAAACCACAAGTCTCTCCCTAAAGCAAAATAAACAAACAGAAACACTGCATAAAGAAAAAGAGGAAAGGTCGCTCAGAAGACTTACTTGTCTTCTCAAGAGCAGAAGGATTATGCGGCGCGGTGATACCCGTCCTTATGTTCGCAACACAGAAGTAGAAAAAGACCACAGTTGAAATCCGAGGACACTAAAGAGAGCGAGTCAACAGGAATGTTTCCAGAGAGAGAAGAAGAAATTGCCGAAAAAGAATGAACAGTGAAGGCCTCGTCCTCTTATAGTCATGACAAAGGCGCTCGTGACCATTGGATCTGAAGAAGAGCCCGGATGAGCGCCAAGTGTCGGCTACAAAAGGGGCCTCCCAAGTCCAAACAGACGGTTGAGATCAGCCCACTGTGGAAACGCCTCTGTGCGGTCGATTCGTCCCCTCTTTTGGCGGGAACCCGGCAGATGCTTGACAAGTGTCGAACATTAGAAAAAACCCTAAAGTTGATTTGACAGGCATTTAAAAAGACACGACAGTTGTGCGTCTCAAGGAAAGATGATTGGAACAGCAAGAAAAATTCCTTTTTTGCATCCTGGGACGACTACCAGCGAAGACAATCAGCACACCCTCTTCATATAGTTCCCGGCACCAACTCACATACTCGTTGGAACCGAGAACTAGGGGACAGATGTTGATGGTGTTTTCAGGCGCTACAGCATTTAAGACAGCACGGCAAGGACAAAAGGGTAAATTCTCTGTCTGGCTGAGATCATCTAGCCGACCCGACCAGTTCATGTGAAGACCGACCACTTTGGTTCGGATGACCGAGCACTTGAGATGTCGGCAAAAGCACTCTCAGCATAAAAGATTGTCATGGCCGACCTCATTAAAGACCGACCAGACGACGGACCGTGTTCAAGACAACAGCACCCCATTCTTATGGATAAGATAAGGAAGATATCCTACTTTCGCAAGGAGAAAGAGTCAGAATCCAAAAGGGAATACTGAAGGAGAAGGCAATACCGGATCAGGAAACCCTACAAGAAGAGAAGATTGGGTTCAAATAGGATTTCTTATACAAATAGGAATCTGATTTCTGTATTATTATAAATAGAAGGGTAGAGCATGTGTAAAAGGACATCTGGAAAATCATCACAAGAGTGAGAGATTAGAATCATAGAGCTCTGATTTGTAAAAGCAAGGAAGAGACTCGAGGAGTGTATTTGAGTAATAAAAAGCACCACCATGTTCTTGCCCGTGGACGTAGGTCGGATCCCAAAATCCGCCGAACCACGTTAAACCACCTTGTCTGATTGGCGTATTTTCTTGTTTTCCGCTAAATTTGCCTTTGGTCCCCCATAACCAAACAAATTCACAGTTGGAGGAGGATTTCCTCGGGAGTGATATTCCAATATTACCCTGAGACCAAAATCCCCTTGTGTTTTAATAATTATTAAATTATATAATTATTAAATTTTTATGGGTCTTTTGATTATTAACTATCCATTATATAGTGAAAATTATCAAAGTCCCTTGTTTTTTAATAAACACATCATTTTCTAGGGGTGTCAATTTGGGTCACGATTCGTTTATTTGTTTGATTCGATTCGCTTTAAAGCGAATACGGGTTTGAAAAAATGGATTCGTTTAATAAATGGGTCAATTCGATTCGATTCGTTTATTAAACGAATCAAATACGAATTTAAGCTCATTAATTCGTTTATTCGTTTATGATTCGTTTTATTATTTTTATTTACTAGTTCTTGTTAATTTTCAATTAAGATTCGAGAAATTATAGTTAATTATCATAGAAAAAATAATATTTTCGATATTTGGTGAGGTATTTTTAGTAAATATATTAATTACATATTATATATATATATATATATATATATATATATATATATATATATATATTATGAAGAATTAATGTAAATCAAGTGTGGTAAATTATTTTATTAAATAATATCATTGACTAAACGAATAAACGAATATTCGTATTCGATTCGTTTAATAAACGAATCGAATACGAATCCTGATATTAGGATTCGTTTAATAAACGAATCGAATACGAATCCATCACATTTTGATTCGATTCGTTTAGGATTCGATACAAATTCGATTCGTTGATTCGTTTTGCCACCCCTATCATTTTATCTCGTGTTTAAAATCTATCAGAAATCCAGTATCGGTAGCAAAAAAATTATAGGATTTCATACTGTTTGACAAGAGATTTTATG
Organism: Zanthoxylum bungeanum; assembly: GCA_019454045.1. Taxonomy (NCBI): domain Eukaryota; kingdom Viridiplantae; phylum Streptophyta; class Magnoliopsida; order Sapindales; family Rutaceae; genus Zanthoxylum; species Zanthoxylum bungeanum. Next base: position 9,567 of record SKCR01047204.1, read on the forward strand.
AGATTCCATATGGTTCTGGACATTTAAATTTTGTTTGGGATGTTACATAATTTTTCATATCAAATAAAATATTATATCGAAATTGAAGATTTTTTTTTTTTAAATTTATAAAATCAGGTCGAGATTATGATTGACAAATCCCGACTATGGTAACTCTACTATTGATTATTACATACATAATCAACAGTAAAGAAATATTTTGTATCGAAATTCAGGATGTTATTATCATTTTCTACAATTGTATATACGTGGACTTCATCCATTTTCTCTTGTTGGCTTGTTGATAGCTAAGCAATCCCGAACCTTAATTTAGAAGTAAAATAAGGAAAAATTTTGTGAAAAAAGATTTTTTGGTATTTTAGTATAAAAATTTAAAGGAAAAATTTATGGTCTAAGCCTAAGGAACTATTTTAACGAGTTCTCAATGGGAGTGTGTCACACCCGTCCTCTTAGATAGTGTAGGGGTGAGACGAAAACTTGAAACGGATAGAGTCTCCCTTGTAAAATGGACTAATCCTCCAAATACAATAAAAAATCTAAACAGAATAATGTCATCATATGTTAGTGAATTTTTTTTTTAAATCAATTATGGGGAGTTACTAGAAGTTAATTTTTTGAGGGTGGTTACAAAATATTTAATTAGCATTCTTATTATTATTAATTCTTTAAGTTACAATTTATGGAATTTAAAAACCATAATAACCTAAAATTAAGAAGATATACAATCTCATTTTTTTCCTGTACAGTTGGTAGAGTTATTAGTTGCTGGTGGTGGTATTCAATTTTTGGAAGCTCAACGTCTGTCACCATTAATTTTCACAATTATTACTCACAGTCTTTTGCTCTTTCAAAATCATAAGGGTTCATTTTCTTCGTCTTCTTGTCTATATGCATTATTATATAGCTCCCTGCTTTTCCAACACACAGAAAATTCTCAAAAGACACAAGCTTTAGCATTTTTCAGAGCAAAACAAAAAGTACCCAAATGGATTTTGACTCGTTCTTGATGTCCTCAGGGACTTCGTTTATCATATTTGTTGTTTTAATGTTTCTTTTCACGTGGCTGTCGATGAAATCCGGCAACATTGTGGTGGATTATCGGAATCGGATCTTGAAAGGTTTGGATCCATGGGAATGTGGGTCCAGGACCTGGAACCCGTTTTCTTGAATCAAGGAGATTATGTCTGTGTACTTTGTTTTTATGAGTACTGCCACCACCTGCAGCACAATATGTTAATGGTGGGTTCCGTGACGAGAAACCTCCTGTCGAAGTTGTTGCGAGTCAAAAGTTGAAACAACAGTCCACCATCTACAATTCTTAGCAACCACTCTTCAGGCCATTGCAGGACCACGTTCATTTCTATTTGATATATGCTTCCATTAACTGATACGTTAGGATAAAACTCATTTAATCGGACCGAAAAATTGCCAATTTTTATGTATCACAGACAAGGTATGCCAGGCATTCGAAAATCGGTAAGGGGGTGTTGTTGGGTGCATGAACTTGTATTTTTGGGCATGCTAAATGAGTATTTTTCCCTCTTTTTTGAAAACTCCGTATGTGAAAATCACTAAAACGATATTGTTCATAAAACCCCCCAATTTTATTTTTTGATGTTCCCGGGCAAATAATTTTTGGGTGTGAGTATACCAATCGGTTTTGTGCAAAATCGATTGAAACAGTGTTTTTCTGGGCTTGTTTTATCATGGGGACGGCGGGGCTGACATACTGCTAGCATAAATTCTGGTCAGAGCCTCGAAACGTCTTAAAGAGAGCGACCTAGTCCGCGACTCAACCCAGATTCACTTTTTGTATCTTGGTGAACGGTAATATTGTTCTAACTCATAATCTGTTTCTTATTTGTGCAAATTGTTCTAACATCATATAAATAGGATCTCCATGACCCAACTCAAAAGAATATACATGAAGAAAAGTAAATATTCTCAGTATCAAATAAAGGCTCAGTGCTTATAACCAAATAACAAATTCTCTCAATAATGACATATCTAGAACTATAATCTCAAAACTTAACAAATACACTATACTGTTGGCACAACCTTTCTCTACTAGCAGGAAATGATGATGAAATAACAGGTGAAAAATGAATGATCTACTAATATGTCAAACCTGAAAAATTAAAGAAATGGGTAAGCTCACACTTAGTGCAATGGATCACAGCTTAGTGCCGTGGATAAACAAGTAACATAGCGGATCAAATAAGTCTTTCATAATATAGATAAATACATAAAGTTGTAAAAATCATAAATCTTATTTCTCATAAATCTCATTCTGCACAAGAATACTCTGTAAAACTGATCGGTGGTAAACACACACGTAACGCAAGCGCATGTATCGCTCAAGTGGTTAAAATGTATCGATCACACGAGGACTTAATACCTAGGCCATCAATTTATGAAGCTAAATATTTATAAGTATCTAATAGATTAATTGTTGGTTGGATGATGATTTTTATCCGAAAACAAGTAATTAAAACAATGCGAAAGTAAATTTAAGGAAAATTCAATATTATGAAACTATCTAGGGTTGTGAATCATTCCAATATCTTTTAAATATGAAGTGATTATCTTATGTTTGTGCAATATATCAGTTTACTAACCTGGAACACGAAAATATGCAAAAGCCTCTATCGATGGTCAGATGCAAACACCCAAAGTAATTTAATTAATCATATGTCTATATTAACCAAATTACTTGAATTTACTAAGATTAGGTTCCAATTGTGGTTACCCCCGCCCGACAGGTATATGTCTATCCTGGAAGGAAATCTACCTAATGATCATTTGCCCTAAGGTGAGATCGTGAACTATTGAGTCTAAGGTTGAAACCTAAAATCCTTCGTCAAGTTCATTTTAAGTTTACCAAATCAATCTTATTAGTGGCCAGTTAACAAGAAGCATTAAGCTTAAGACTCAATAAATAAATCTTTATATTACCCAAGACATAAAATAACCAACTTTATAAATCGATGATATTGGAATTCATCACACCCCTAGATAATATGTTTAGTTACAAAACATACCTAAAATTACAAAATGCATAGCTAAACAGAATAACATAACAAAAAATTACAACAATAAAAGAAAATATTGGAGCTAGGGGTTTCAATTTTAATACTTTAAATATATATTACTCCTTTATCAATTAATCATTTCTTGAATTAATTATATTAAAACCGACCATATATACAGTGAATGTCATTTGTCCAAAGTCCAACCGACCATATAGGCGGTAACAAAATCATATAAACCTACCATGTAGGCGGTAACAAGGTTAGCACTTAAACCGACCATATAGGCGGAAACTAAGTCCAATAATGTAAAACCTGTCATATAGGCGGTAAATAATTAATTCAATTTACTTATTTAAATTAAGGGAGTAAATCTAAATTATTATATTAAAAGTTTCACTCCAGACTTCAGAAAAAAAAAAAAGATTACCTACTCGCTCGTTGACAGAGAGACCCGACCTCGTTGTATATAGGAGTTCTCCCGATAACAGAGCGTCTTGAGGGTGAATCAAGTTGCAATACCGACCCGACCAAATAAAAAATATGATTTGGGGTTTATTAAGAGTTTATAGAGTCCGGCTCGAGGAGGTCCCCGACCTGTTTGAAAGAGTTGGAGGGGACTTTGATTAGTATCACCTGCCTCGACATACTGATCCGAGGAACGAAGATGGGAACACATGCCGACCAGTATTGAAGTCGTATGACGTATGCCCTATTTGGGAAGATGTGCTTCAATAAGGCTAATAATGACATAGGGAAAACAATGGTTTTTATTGAAAGTAGCTTCTGGCAACCGTCATAGGCCGATGAAATGATTGAGTAATGGCAGAGCAGAATCATCGTAGGCCGGTGCAGTAGCAGAGGTATAAACAGATCTGATTGGCTAGATTAAGGGTGGCTAAGGCTGGAATTAACTGTAATCATGATCTAGTAATATTGGCCGACATCACGGTTAGTGGAACAATATATTTTGAAGCCTATATAAATGGGTTGAAGTCGCAAATTTAAGGGTTATCAAAATTTGCATCTCACTGCTGGTAAAGATTTAGAGCTTAAGAACTAGAGATAGAAAGAGAAAGTTGGTTAGTCACCCGACCACTTGAGAGAATTATATGGGGCTTATGTAAGACCCAAGGTGTTTCATTACTATAATTCATTCCCCCATTTGTAACTCGGGTCGATCTTGACCCCGAGAAGTAATAAAATATTCTCATTTCTCTCGCGGATGTAGGTAGGAGCCACTATCCGCCGAACCACGTAAATCTCTGTGTTTATCATGTATATTTGTCAAGTTTGTGCGGTTTCCTGCTAACCAAACAAATTCACTGTTGTAGAGCCCGACCCGAGGAGGTCCCCGACCTGTTTGAAAGAGTCGGATGAAGCTTTGATTAATATCATCTGCCTCGACATACCGACCCGATAAACGAAGATGAGATCACGGCCGACCAATATTGAAGTTGTATGACATATGCCCTACTTGGGAAGATGTGCTTCCAAAAGGCTAATGATGACATAGGGAAAATAATGGTACTCATTGAAAGTAGCCTCTACCAGTCGTCATAGGCCGGTGCAGTGGCAAGATAATGGCAGAGCAGAGCCTTCATAGGCCGCCAGAGACCGCCATAAGGCAGTGCAATAACATAGATATAAAAAGATCTGATTAGCTAGATTGGGGGTGGTTGAGGTCGGAAGTAACTTTAATCACGATCTTGTGACATTTGTTGATATCACGGTTGGTGAAATAGTATATTTTGAAGCTTATATAAATGGGTTGAAGTCACAAATTCAAGGGAATATTTGCATCTCACTACTTGTAAAGATTTAGAGCTTAAGAATTAGAGATAGAGATAGAGATAGAAAGTTAGACAGTCACCCGACCACTTGAAAGAATTATACCGGGTTTGTGTAAGACCTGAGGTGTTTCATTACCATGATTCATTCCTCCACTTGTAGCTGGGGTCGGTCTTAACCTCGAACAATAATAAAATATCTCATTTTCTCTCGTAGACGTAGATATGAGTCATTTTCCACCGAACCACGTAAATATACGCGTTTATCCTGTCAAGTTTGTGCGGTTTCCTGTTAACAAAACAAATTCACCATTGATGGAGGTTTATTTGAGGGGTGAATTCTCTATTTTACATTTCGAACGAAAACAACTGTATGCACTCAACGCCTATAATTATACCCATTTTAAAATTATATTTTAATTATTTTTGTAAGGAAATAAGAAATGGAATATCTTTGAAAATAGTATAAATCAAGTTGATTATATGATCGTTCCGTATCATATTTTTTTATTTTTGTTAACAAAGTTAATTTTACAGTTTTCATTTTTTTCCCCCAAAACCTTCAACATATTTTTTTTGCTTGTTTACTAATTGTGTTGCGTTCAGATTTTAATTTTCTTACCTACCAACTTCTATGTCACGGTAAGGAATTCGTGAAATCTTGTCACATCAACTTTCTATCATGTAGTTGAATTCTTTGACATATTTAAGAATTGTAAGATTACTTCTATAAATTTATCAATAATGATAGGTCTCCACCCATTTTACGCCCTTTAAGATGAAACGACGACGTTTGGTTAAATGGGTTAAATGACATCACGTGTTTTTCACTTATAAATCATTTACATCATCATCGGCCTTATCATAATACACGAGAAAATCTTTGGTGCAACAGAGGTAGCACGTCATCCATGCAACAAATCAATCATCTATTGCCACGCGTGTTAAAAAATTAAAAAATAACTAAAAATATATATTAAATTATACATGTCATTTCAGGATTTGATGTCTTGAAATGAATTTTGTCATCCCACTTATTGAGCTTGCTCAGGAAAATTTGTTGTATCATTATGATTGGAAATTGCCACTAGAGATGGAATTGAAAATTTAGTGTAATACTTTAGTTTTGATAGAGAGATAAGTCAAAAAAAAAACTTTATATATTAGAGGGGTCGTGACACATTTACTCATTTTTCTCTCAGCATTTCTTCTCTTTAATTTCTTTTTTCTTTCTTTTCTCCCAAATACTCTCTCTTAGCCAAAACTTGAAATCGCCGCCACCGCTCCTCCGCCGGTCATATCCAGCCACGCGCCGGTCCATCAGAAATCTGCCGACGTCAGCTTTCCAGATCCACCGAGATCGAGGCCATCAGACTCCGGACGCGCCGCCACGCACCTCCGGAAGGGAACGACTTGTCGCCGTCGTTTCTGGATTTTCCGGCCATCTCCGATCACTTTTGATGGCCACCTCCGGCGAGTGAGTACTTTTCAGGCCGAGATCTTTCCAACGCCAGTGGTCACTTCCTGATCCGACATCGTTTGGGTTGTTTTCCGTATTGCAATTACCGGTAATTCGGGATTTGTACTGCAAGTTGAGATCCGACCGTTGGATCGGCGATCCGAACGTATCAGATTGTTGCTCTCGATTATACGAGCGTTTTGGTATATATATCCACCGTTGAAAGTATATGGTTGTGGGGCCCGATTTTCGTTGTGGGGCCCGCTTGCCTCGTTAAGCGTATCAGCAAGTTCCGAAGCCGTTCGTCGCTGTTTTTCTACTCAACATAGTCGTTTGGATATATCGAATGGATTGTTGATATCGACTTTGCATTTTGAGCGTCCGATTGAGGTTCTTAACGAGAATATATGCATATTCGGGACTTTTGCGTGGATAGAGGTAAGTACATTGCATGATGATTCTCTTAACATAATTGTTTGATGATTGATGGTTGTTGTGGAAGTCTATATAAAAATATATTAGTATAATTATAATTATAATTATAATTATTTACATATATATATATATATATATATATGATTGTTGAGAAATAAATATTTATTAATCGAAAGCATGATAAATATGAATTCATGATTGTTGAGATGAGATTGATGGATTGGATGTGGGATGTGATTGTATTGGATGATGTGTGTTGTTGAGTTATGTAGCCGGGTTTTATATGATAGTGGTTGGGTATGAGATGAGATATGATGATACATTACGCGAGATGTTACAATGGAAAACCTTGAGAGTTGTGATGAGGTACTCTCCCATTGGTTATGATATGATGGAAAACCTTGGAAGTTGTGATGAGATATTCTCTCATTGGTTATGATATGGTGGGAAACCTTGGGAGTTGTGATGAGGTACTCTCTCATTGGTTTCAATCCACTATTATACTGGACCCGAATTAGCAACCATGTTGGATGGATGTTTGTATTGTTGTGGGTTGATTGCTTGGGATGATATTATAATATATGTTATTTTCATATATTATATATATATATATCCTTATTTTGTTGGTGAGGTCATGTTGAGAGTATGAGTGCTTACTTGCTGAGCTTTTTAACCTCACTCCCCTCTTCCCAAACATTCCAGGTAGTCCGTCAGCACAGTAGTAGCAGTACCAGATTTTATCCACGTGCCACAGTTGTATTCTCGGGGTAGGACCATACATTGTGTCAACATTTGTATTTTTTTTAAGTCTTGTGTTGTAAACCATAAAAGTTGTGTACACTTTATGGGTTTGTAATTTGTGAAGTGTAGACGCTGGTTTTCGCCCGAGGTCCACAATTGAGATTTCGTGAAAGGGGGCACTGGCGATCCTACAAAACAAAGATGTAGAGTGAGCATGAGTACTGCCCACCGGTGTGGTGGGTGCCGGGGGCACTCCGACGCTCAAGTCAGTGAAGGAACTCAGGAAGTAGTAGAAGGAAGGTCAAGGTCATATGTTACCATGATCTCCGTAGGCTGCCGTGAGGGCGGTGAACGAAAGGTGTTATGAGCTTGAATGAGAATGTTCTAAAGCTGTGAGTTGGAGAGCTAGAAGTCGAATCCCCCTTCCTCTTGGAGCCTTGTTCCTTATATCTTCATGCTATAGTAACGTGTGTCTTTATTGCCTTTTGATTAATCGTCTGTTGGATCATGGTAACAGTCAACTTTATGAGGTGTCATTACTACGTTGTAGGCTAGAACGGATGGGTTATGAATGACATTTATGAGCCTGGGCGTTATGTGGACTGGAGTAGGGTGAGCCCCAATTATGCTTTGAGCACGTGGTATCTCGTTGGGCCTGGGCTTGTGAATCTCATGGGCCTCTATACAATTTAAACATTGGGGCTTCCTTATGAGGTAGAAGATTGGGCCTGGAGTAAAAGGACGAAATTACCCCTGGATCAAATTTGGCCCATACAGTTTGTCCCATACTATCTAAGTCAAGGAGTCCTTGGCTTGGAGAGTACTTGACGCATGGGTCGCATGTACTATGCCATATTATGTTGGTGTACTCGAGCGTTGACGCTACCTACTGAAGTTGACGCTACCTACTGAAGTTGTTCAATTATCATAAGCGTATAGTGATAAAGTTGAAAACTAATTGTGTGTTGCATTTGGTTGATAATTTAAAGTGTAATTTTACACAAGTAATTCCATCCAAACTTGTTTGACACATACACATAAATCTACACATATCGTATAATGTATTGTGACATTTAAAAGTGAGATACTGAGTTTTGAATCGCTAAGAGGTTCTATTGAGAAAGTGGTTAAATGATATTCTATCAAAAAGGCGATAAAAGCCTAAGTGGTCAGGGACTTAAGTGGTTACTCCGGACCCCCTCGTCCTCTGGGAATATTCATTTATTCACTTTTCATAAGAAATCTTGGTAGGAAATTCAAGGACTTGTGTTTATTGGTACTACTGTCCAATAGAAGAACAAGTGGATACTTGATATATCACTTGAAACAAGATCATTTGTTGATCGTTGTGTAATTTGTCTTTTGTAGACTTATTGACCCCTGTTTGTTTCCAGTTACATATGGCTAGCAGAAACATCACAGTACCGGTCTCTCATAGAGAAAAACCGGAGAAGTTTGGTGGGGGCAAACTTCAACTAGTGGCAGAGCAAAATGTTGTTCTACCTGAAAACTCTGTAGTTGGCTAAGTACCTCAAAGATCCTCCGGGTCCTGTGGAGGGTGAATCAGAGGCAGCCAAGGAACTGCGAGAAGAGACATGGTCGTCTTGCGACTTCCTATGCAAGAACTATTTTTTGGGTGGTCTTGACAATACCATGTACAATGTGTACCAAGGCATGATTTCTGTGAAGATTCTCTGGGAATCTCTCGAGAAAAAATACATAACCGAGGATGCCGGACAAAAGAAATTTGTCGTTGGTAGGTTCTTGGACTACAAGATGGTAGATTTCAAGAACTGTAATATCTCAGTTGGGTGAACTGCAATTGATCATTCATGAAATACTGGATGAAGGAATGAAACTCTGTGAGACGTTTCAAGTTGCCACTGTAATTAAAAAGTTGCCTCCATCATGGAAGGACTTCAGGAGCTATCTGAAACACAAAAAGAAGCAGATGAGCCTTGAAGATCTTAGAGTTCGATTGAGAATCGAAGAGGACAACAAGAAGTCCGAGAAGGCCAACTACAAGACTATGGAGTCTAAGGCCAACATCGTCAATGATGTAAAGGGTAGCAAAAATAGAAAGAACGGTGTAGATGATTCTTCCCAAACTAACAAGAAGTTCAAGGGGAAATGCTATAACTGTGGGAAAAGCAGTCATATGGCAAAGGACTACAGAAATAATAAGTCTCAGGACAAGGGCAATAATAAGAAAAATAAGGCCCATGTCGCTGAAGATGTGCAGTTAACTGATGAGATCTCAGCGATGAACTCTCAACAGTGATAACTGAAGCCAACTTGGTTGGGAATCCGAGAGAATGATGGGTAGACACTGGGGCTACTCGTCATATATGTGCTTATAGTAAGATATTTTTCTCGTATCAGAAGGTCGATGGTGACGATCATCTGATTATGGGAAACTCGTCTACCTCTAGAGTGGTTGGACAAGGCACAGTGGTTCTGAAGATGACATCCGAAAATGAGCTTATATTGAAGTATGTTTGCTTGTTCCTGATATTCGGAAGAACTTGGTCTCGGGGATCTCTCCTTAGTAAGAATGGCTTTAAGCTTGTATTTGTTTCTGACAAGTTTGTATTGACAAAAAATGATGTCTATGTAGGAAAAAAATACCTCACAGAGGGCCTTTTCAAATTCATCGACACAATGCTAATAATAAAGCTACAAATTCCGCTTATATTATTGAGTCACAAAATGTATGACATGGGAGGTTATGACATGTTAATTATGATACGATGCATACATTAATTAACATGGACTTTATACCTAAATTTGCATTGATAGCCAACATAAGTGTGAGGCATGTGTTGAGGAAAAATACATAGAACGAAGTTCTGAACCCTTGGAACTTGTACACACTGATGTGTGTGATATGAATATTGTGCAAGCAAGAGGTGGTAAAAAGTACTTTGTCACTTTTATCGATAATAGCACAAGATTATGTTATGTGTATTTGCTGATGAGCAAAGATGAAGCTATTGAGAGCGTTATACACTATAAGAACGAATTTGAAAATCAACTTGGCAAGAAAATCAAAAGAATCATGAGTGATAGAGGTGGTGAATATGTTTCACCATTCAGTGAATATTGTTCTGTGCACGGAATTATTCACGAAACCACTACTTCTTATTCTCCTCAACAAAACGGGATTGTTGAGCGCAAAAACCAAACATTGAAGGAAATGATGAACGCCATGTTGACAAGTTCTGGTTTACCCCAGAACTTGTGGGGGGAAGTCTTGCTTTCCGCGAACTACGTTCTAAACAAGCTTCCTCACAGAAGATTGGACAAGACACCATATGAGTTGTGGAAAGGTCACGTACCTTCCTATAAATACCTAAAAGTGTGGGGTGTCTTGCTAAAGTAATGGTTCCTAAACCTAAGAAGGTTGGAATATGACCCAAAACTGTTGATTGTATATTCATTGGATATGCTCGCAACAATAGTGCGTATCGATTCTTGGTACAATAATCTGAGATTCCTGACATCAATCCGAAGATGATAATTGAGTCAAGGAATGCGACATTTTGAAGAGACATTTCCTTGTAAGGAAAGACAAAGAAGAGAGTCCCTCAAAAGAACTATTGATACTATCAATGACATTGTTCAGGTTGACCAAGAGTCAGATAACCGTGGAAATGTTGAGGCAAATGAACCTAGACGTCGTCTAAGTCATTTGAACCCGATTTTCTGACATACTTGTTGGAAAATGAGCCTTGAAGCTATAAGAAAGCAATGTCTTCGTCGGAGGCACCTTTGTGGAAATAGGCTATTAACAGTGGGATTGATTCAATCCTACAAAACCATACTTGGGAGTTGGTTGATCTTCCTCCAGGTTGTAAGCCACTGAGCTACAAATGGATATTCAAACGGAAGATGAAATCAGATGGATCAATAGATAAGTACAAGGCAAGACTTATCATAAAAGGTTATAGACAAAATGAAGGTCTTGATCTCTTTGACTCATATTCACCAGTGACTCGTATCACATCGATAAGAATGCTCATAGCTATAACAGCTATATTTGGTCTTGAAATACATCAAATGGATGTAAAGACGGCATTCTTGAATGGTGAATTGGATGAATAGATTTACATGGAATAACCAGAAAGGTTGATGTTCCTGGAAAAGAACAGAAGGTGTGCAAACTTATAAAATCCTTGTATGGATTAAAATAAGCACATAAACAATGGCATGAGAAATTTGACAAAGTGATGTTGTCAAGTGGGTTCAAAACCAATGAGAGTGATAAGTGTGTGTACACCAAATCAACTCAAAAAGGATATGTCATTGTGTGTCTCTACGTAGACGATATGCTGATAATTGGTAGTAATCATGAACTGATTCAGTCTACCAAGAAAGTGTTATCCATAAAAATTGATATGAAAGATTTGGGAGTAGCTAACCTAACTCTTCATCTATCAAAGAATATTGGCCCAAGCATATCGTAATTAGAGTACTCGAGAATCATCGGAAGTCTAATGTATCTCACGAATTGCACACGACCTGATATCACTCAAGCTGAGAACAGGCTTAGCAGATATACGAGCAAATCCAGGACATAACCACTGGAAAGCCATAGTAATATTTTTTAGGTATATGAGAGACACTTCAAAATATGGGCTATATTACGAGAGATATCCTGCTATTCTAGAGTGATACAGCGATGCTAACTGGATATCCGATACAGTGGATTCCAAATTTACGAGTAGATTTGTTTTCACACTTGGTAATGCAGCCGTGTCATGGAAATCCTCGAGGCAAACATGTATTGCCCGGTCTACTATGAAATCAGAGTTCATAGCATTAGACAAAACCGCGGAAGAAGCATAATGACTTAGAAACTTCCTGGAGGATATTCCTAGTTGGCCCAAACTGGTGCCAGTGAGCGATTAACATACATTGTAATATCCCATCGGCTATTGGGAGAGCCCAAAATACAATGTATGATGGTAAGTCTCGACACATACGTCGGAGACATAATACCATATGTCAACTGCTCTCAAGTGGCATAATATCGATCGGTTATGTTGAGTCGAAGGAAAACTTAGCGGATCCATTAACTAAAGGTTTTCCTCGAGAGTAAGTTGAGAAGTCATCGAGGGGAATGGGCTTGAAGCCTATAACTTAAGAATTATCATTATGGAAACCTAACCTAGCTGATTGGAGATCCCAAGATCTAGGTTCAAAAGGGACAATAGAAACTTTGTCCAATTCAAAATAAGCACTGAAGTGTTTTGTACTATTTCTCACTGAGTGCTGTCTGTCATGGTTAGGATAAGCTAAGGATTTTAATGATCACTATATTAGGAGATGAGTCCTAATGGGGGTAAAGACAAATTACTTATCCATAGTAGATCACATATTTCAAGTAAGAAGTGAGGCCACTTCCATGGGAACTTTTAAAGGCGGGTTACCCTAAAGTACTTGATGAATCTATGACCTTGTTTCATGGCCGAAATGAACACAACCGTAGAATGGGAAATGGTCGAAGTAAAGTTGTGTGTTGGCAGTTCTCTTGGTTTACACCAACGGCAGAACAGTTCAAGACTGTGGGTCACTGATTTGCCAAGTAAATCCGATTGTCATTCACTAGGAAAGGTTCAAGGCAAAAGCTACATATTTTGATGCAGCTTTAGTTCACAGAAACTCTCTCAAGTGTCTGCATGAATATTTGAAGAATTGTGGGGGATTGTTTTATATTCTTCAAATCTTCAAATATAATGTTTGGATGGAGGAGAGACATGTCTTTTGGATGGTACCTCATAAGGACATGTCTTCCATTTGTGTGTAAAATGGTCCTATGCTCCAAGGGGTGCATAGGAGGGGTACAACCCTTTGGGGGGGTTGCACCCTAACCCAAAGGGCACCATTCTTTGCTTATAAAATGAAGCTTTCTTGTTCCTTTATACACATAGAAAGAAATTCAAATTGCATCCATAAAATTTGAGTCTCATTTTGGTTTTGAGCCAGAGAGAGAATTCCACCATTACCAAGTTCGAGATCTTGTTAAGGTGTGCCCCTTGAACAAGAAGAATCTGGGTTATCCTGGGAGAACATTAGCCACAAATCCGTAGAGCACCAAGACGAGGCTGATAAGTTCTTAAGGACAGAAATTTATCTCGACTTGGACTACATTTCGTCAATTTTACCAGGTTTTTCTTGTTATCAAAGTTTTAGGATTTATGCATGTTAGACTAGATCTAATTTCGTTTTTCTAGTTTTGATTTGTGTGTTACATGTTGAATTGATGTTTAATGACACTAAATATCCAACACATGACACATAAGATAAATTTTGTAATCTATCTAATTACCTATTAATTATATAGATTTGTTTTAAATAATTAGATATGATAAATATCAATTAATATTTAAGGGATTATAATTATAATTTGATTTATAATTATCCACAAGATAACTCTTGTAATTGAATAATATTTATTTGTGATAAATGTTTAATCAAATTAAAATTTCTCTATCTGAATGAGATTGGAACTATATATATATAGCTCATCTCCACATATTTTTCTAAGGCACCATCAAACGCTTTTGAGATTTAGAACTTGTAAAATAAGAAATAGGAGACTATAGTAGCCACTTTACAGCCACAAGGAAAGCTTGTTGTGTGTGAGATTGTGAAATAAACTGATCGATCAATTTCCGCTGCAAACTTGAATACTACGAAAAGGAAACCTTAATCTATACTTTTTCCAACATCAACAATCTAAAAAACTACTGTGATAAACTAAATTGATATAGTTGTGTTTTTTAGTTACATTTGTTCAGAGAACCGTGATTGAATTATTGAGGTATATAATTTTAATTTTTGAAAAAAATTCATACCTAGCTTCAAATTTATAGTAAACATGTGGGTACAGTGATACAGTGACATAGAAAAGGTTCATAGAAAATGTGCATAGACATCATGATCAAGAAGAATGATTGGTTTGTCCCAAAGTTTGTACATAGAAAAGGTGCTCAAGAGATTCAATATGTTGGACTTTAAGAGAGGTTTGTTGCCTTGTAGGCATGGAATTCATCTATCTAGATCGATGAGTCCCAAAACACCTCAAGAAATAGCACGTATGAGTCAAGTATTATATGCTTCTGCCATAGGTAGTTTCATGTATGCCATGCTATGTACAAGATCGGATATCGCATTTGCTGTTAGTATAACAAGCAGATTCCAGTCCGATCCATGAGAAAATCATTGGATAATAGTCAAGGCAATCCTCAAGTACTTAAGAAGAACTAAGGATATGATATTGATTTACGGATCAATAGAACTGAAAGTGAAAGGTAGGTGTGGTTCCAATCATTGAAAGAGCGTTCATTTTTGAACTGCGACAACAATGAGGCTATAGCACAGGCCAGGGAACCAATGTCACACCAGAAATCCAAACACATTCAAAGAAAATATCACATACTAAGAGAATATGTTGGAGATGGGCAAATAGCCATTCAGAAAACACCTTCAGCTGACAATGTAGTTGATCCACTTACTAAGCCAATGTACCAAGAACAAATGGAGTGTCATCTTGAGAAGATGAACATTGGGTATCATTAAAACTGGCTTTAGTGCAAGTGGGAGTTTGTTAGAGTATATGCCCTAAAACCAGTTATGGATGTAACAGTTTAAGGCATAATATTTGTAATATAGTTTATTATTTATTAATAAAAGGCATTTGTTAACTACACATTATTACATCCATATTTTATGTGTATGTCCTGAGACATTATGTCATATGAATATCGTTAATCCAAAAGACATTTGCGATTATGAGAGTCAACGATATTTATATATGTCTCAAATTAAGTTCTTGGTAAAATGTGATTGTTATACAGGACAATAATATATCACTTGACCAATATTGTTGTGTGTCGCCTAGATTGACATATGATGTTAATAGAATGGATGATGAGTCTCATATCATAAAGACACAGACAATAGATGTTTCATTAGTAGAATGAAATATCGAACACGACCACAGAAACGAAAGATCACATGGTAATATTATCTAAGGTCATTGATCTTCGTAATAATACATTAGTGTCATCATATCCTCTGACCTGAGATCATATGATGACTTGTGCGATAATACTCTTGGTTCACTAGTATATCCTCATTCGACTATCCACGTCCTTTGAATAAATGCTAGATGGCCTTGAGCGATTGACGTACGAAGTCACGTATGCTTCAAAATGGGATCCGATAACTTTGATAATTAAAGTTATAGATGTTTCAAGGAAACTTAAAGTTGTGGATATAAGTCTTTGGCCAAAGCAGTCGATATCTTGGAGATATCATATCCACAAGATAAAGTTTAAAGATATGTCGAGTATAAGGATTTGACCTTACCATGATCCCAGACTCGATAAGAAACATAAATATCGGAAGGAATGAGATGACATGTTCGAAGTGTATTCTAACAGGTTCATATGTTTTCCCACTTCATTCATCGACTATGGGCCATGACTTGCTGTTAGACGATTACCCATGGTCTGTGGAATATCATAGAGATGAAATATTAAAGAGTTAATATTGTTCCACTGCTACTCGATAATGAACCTGGGACGGTCGCACAATATAATTCTCATCTATGTTACAAATTTGAGGATGTTTATCAAAAGTTAATAAATGATTATTTTGGAATTTCCTAATTGGATTAGGATATTCGAGATATTTTGGAAATATTAATTTGATTAATAAATTCGAAATATAAAATAAGATTTAATTTTTAATTAAATATTTGATATTTATATTAAATAAATTAAATGTAATTTTAATTAATTGTTATTAAAATTAAGTAAGTTAAATTAATTAATTAATAGTTAATTATTAATATGCCAAAATAATATTTAATCTATTACGCTTTAATTTAGTGGGCTAGCACCCAAATTAATTAGAGTCATATTTAAGATTAAATAGGAAAGTCTTTATTTAATTAGGATTCCTAATTTGATAAAGTATCCTAATTTTATTTTGGAAAGAATCTTTAAGAGAGCAAATTTGATTTGAAGAGATATTTGATTGACATTATTGTATTGAGATACAATTAAAAATTCTTGTACAAGTTGAAAGGCAATACTTCTTGTATAAGTTGAAAGACAAAACTTCTTGTTGAAGTTGATACAAAACTTCTTGTTGAAGTGAGGCAAAACTTATAGTAGAAGAACTTGTTATTCAAGAAGTACTTGGTGTGTTGAAGTTGAAGGAAAACTTCTTGTTGAAGTTGAAGGAAAGCTTCTTGTTTAAGTTGGTTGTTGCCTATATATATATATGAACATAAGTAATAAACAAATGCAGTTTTTTTTGTTGCTGTAGGTTGCATTCAAGCAAATAAATATATATACACACAACAAGTGTTTTGTTGATATATATTTACAAGAATTACAAAAGCAATTTGCGCAAGTAATGGATGAATATATATATATATATATATGCGCCAATGGTTTTGTTAAAAAGAAAATAAGCAAAGTTTGCATGAGAAAAAGTTAAGCAATTGAGGTTGCTTGTTAAAAGGAAATATATGCAATTAGCGTGTTGACGTTGATATAGACATATATTTTCGTGCATGAAGCTTGCGCATATTGATGCCAAGTTTTGCATATTTCCAAATTCATATCTCTCTATTGGAATAGTTCCAATTTATTCCTAAAGATTTCGAACATCCTAGAAAAGAAAAATGGTTTCTTTTGTTCTCAATAGTGGGAGCGATTTGTTCGTAGAGGAGAGCTAGTGTGTCAACTATAGGTGCAACGCTTGGTGCACTACAACAAGGGAAAATCAATGAGGATATTCAAAAGGCTCGAAAAGATAATAAGCACATCAAGGTATGTCTTACTATCAGTAAATTTTATTTATGTTGATAAATAAAAATATATATTACATGTATGTTAAATTAATATAGATTAATTTAAATAGTATATTGTTTACATCAATAACAACATAACCACGATCCTTAGAGTGGTTTTGGAAGAAAATTTTAAATTCCAGTCACATGGATTATTCCGCGCTAACCCCAAAACCTTACAGTGGTATCAGAGCTTTGAGGTTATGTCGTTTTGATGAAAACAAATTAAAGCATGTATATGGTATCCTAATGAGAGCTGTTCGGTTAGGCTATTAATTTATGTTGATAAAATCGTTATTTTTGGTTGAAATTTTTTGTGGAGACACTAGACATATGGATTAACGACTCCGTAAAATTACAACTCAATTGAAATTCGGAAAGGTTGTCTGCTACGCAAAATAATCTGTTGGACAGAACCTGAAAATTCAGGTTGGCAGACTCCGTAGGACCAATTTGTAAAATTCTGAAAGTTTTAGGGATTTATTGTAAATACCCAAAACGATCAGAGGTGAAATTGTAATTTCTGAAATTATAAATATTTTACAAAATTTTCAGAATTAAAATTTGAGTATGATTAGAATTCTATTTTCATTAAAATTGTTTTTGGAAAGAATTCTAATAGAAATTGAGTTGTTGCTAGTTTTGAACTAAATAACTTCTTAGGAAGTTAAGCCCATATAAAATTTTAATTGGATTGAAATTAAATCACATCAAGAATCCTAATCCAACTTTGATTATATCTCTTAATTTTTTAATATGATTAAAATATTAATTGATAATCAAAGTATAATCTTTTAAAAGTTTCAAGATTAGTAATATGATTATTCAAGCCAAGAAGCCTAAGACTTTCTCGAACAAAGAGGTACTAAAGAGAACTTTGTCACCAAGGCGATAAGAGCCTAAGAAGGTAGGGACTTAAGTGGTCACACCGGACCCCCCTCATTTTATGGGAGTTTTTCTCTAGTTATCGAATTGTGAAGGATTGTCTTAAACCAAATGGAACAGTCTTATTAAAGTGTTAATAAAATATTATGATCCCCATCGTCTAGAGCCAAACATAAAAGTTATGTGTTTAATGTGCTTGTGCATGATGAAAGTATAAGATACAAAGACATCAAGACGCACAAAAAGAAAAGACCTAAATCATATAAGATATGAATAATCAAATAATCCCCAAGATTGAATATTAAGCATTAACCTTCCACACAATCAAATAGCCCACTAAATTTATTTTGGTAATCCCAAAACCCATTAGGTGAGGAACCCTTATATGTTTAAGTACTATTTGACATGTTCGTATATGTAGCCTAATGATTGCAAACCCAAAACCCATTAGGTGAGGGCCAATCACATGTGTTACGTGACGAAAGGTGTTGGGCCTAGCTTAACTAGTGAAGATGTCAAAACTCATTAGGTGAGACATTGTTTGCCAGATGTGGATATGTCGAACCTTGTATAGAGATACAAACAAAAAGAGTTTGGACTCATTGCAAATGAAATGCCAAAACCCATTAGGTGAGGCATGACATTAACAATGAGAACTCGACATCCCACTAGAAATATATCCAACAATATTTCCGTTTTCCGCATAGGGGAGTGTGGAATTCGACTACAATTAGTGGGAGCAACATTATTTAAAAGACCTTAAATTTTGTTTAATTACTTATTACAAATTAGTAACAAACTCGTGTTTTCAACAGAGTACGAGATACAAAATGAATCCAATAAAATTAATATTTGACAAAGATAAACTCATTGGCCCCAATTTTCAAAATGAGTGCTTCTATTGTAAGAAGAAATGACATTGGAAGAGGAATTGTCATCAGTACCTTGCGAGCTTGAAAAAGCAAAAGGAAGGTATGTCCTTGTTCTTTGTTATTGAAATGGATCTTGGAATAAGTTCCATATCTCATTCATGGATTTTAGATTCTGCTGCGACATCACATATTTGTGTGTCCCCGCAGATTCTTAAGAGTAAGATTTTACTAAGGAAGAAAGTGGTCCAGAAAGTTGGGAATAGAGAACTTGTCTCTGCAACCAACGTAGGGGCGTGTCAACTTCCTATGCCATCAAGACATTTAATTTTATTAGATAAAGTCTTACATTTTCCTAGTGCAATAAGAACATTTTTCCATTCCAGTATTGACAAAATGTAATTATGAATTTCATTTTATCAATGAGAAATGCAATATTTATTATCTAAATAAATTTGTTGGTGGTGCACTAAAAGAAAATGGATTATGTCTTGCAAATGAATGAGAACCATAACAAAGAATTAATACAATAACAAACAAAAGACCAAGAGATAATCTTAATTCAAGATTCCTTTGGCACTTAAGATTAGATCATATTGGAGATAAAAAAAATTTCACAATGGAGAATGAAGGCTTACTTCCTTCGTTAGGTTTAGAACCTTATCCAACTTGTGAATAATGTCTCAAATGAAAAATGACCAAATCACCTTTTGTAGGACAAAATGAAAGAGCCAAAGAAACCTTGAGACTCATACATACTGATGTATGTGGCCCACTTAGTATAGTGGCCAATGGTGTTTTTCAATACTTCGTTACTTTCACTGATGATTGTTCAAGATTTGGGTATTTGTACCTAATGAAACATAAGTCAGAAACTTTTGAAAAGTTCAAAGAGTATAAGAATGAAGTATAAAAACAATTAGGAAAAAGTATTAAAAATCTACGATCTGATCGTGTAGGAGAATACTTAAGTACCGAATTTCAAGATTATCTTAAGGAACATAGAATAGTGTCACAGGTAACACCTCCTTACACACCTTAGCATAATAGTGTCTCTGAAAGGAGAAATCGTACCCTATTGGATATGGTACGTTCCATGATGAGTTTTTGTTGATATACCGACGTCTTTTGGGGATATGCTCTCCAAACAGCCTTGCATGTTCTAAATAGAGTTCCGACCAAATCCGCTCCCAAAACTCCATATGAGATATGGTATGGGAAACGTCCTAATTTAGGATATTTGAAGATTTGGGGAAGTCCAGCTTATGAAAGGAAAGTCTTTACAGAAAAGCTAGACTCAAGATCTGAAAAAGCTCAATTCATAGGATATCCCAAATATTCTATGGGATATTGCTCCTGCATTCCCTCTGATCACAAGATAGTGGTTAGTAGGAATGCTACCTTCCTTGAGGACTGTTTGGTTCAAGAGGGAAGTATTGGGAAAGAAGTGGACCTAGATGAGGAAGTCTCTCAAGAAGAGAATTCTGGAAAACGAATTGACTCAACTCAGAAGGAACCAGAACAAGTAGAACAAGAAGCATCTCAAGAAACACAACCACTTCTTAGATCAATTAGGGAATCTCCCATGCCATTGAGATATACCCTAGCCATCAACAAGATTTGAATCTTTTATGATTGTGAAGGCGGTTCATGTTGATGACCCAAGAAACTACGAAGAAGCAATGTCAGACATTGACTCTTCTAGATGGCTTGATGCTATGAATTCTGAAATGGAATCCATGTATTCCAATCAAGTATGGACACTTGTTGATCCTCCTGAAGGAATTGGTCCTATTGGGTGTAAATGGGTCTTCAAGAGAAAGATTGGAAAAGATGGAAAAGTAGAGACTTATAAAGCTAGACTAGTGGCAAAAGGATATACTCAGAAACAATGAGTTGATTATGAGGAGACCTTTTCGCCAGTAGCTATGCTAAAATCCATTAGAATTCTATTAGCTATAGCGGCTTACTTTGACTATGAGATTTGGCAAATGGATGTAAAAACAGCTTTTCTAAATGGATTCTTGAGGAAGAAATTTATATGAAACATCCAGAAGGTTTTACATCTAAATGTGATAGTCATAAAGTATGTAAGTTGCAAAGATCTATATATGGTCTAAAGCAAGCATCTAAGAGTTGGAATCTACGATTTTTGAGGATGTGATCAAAACGTTTGGTTTCATCAAAAATGTAGATGAGCCATGTGTTTACA
>SKCR01047205.1:0-31081 GCA_019454045.1 Zanthoxylum bungeanum
AGAGAATACAAAGAGATAAAGAGATAGGCTGGACACGCAGGTCCAATTTATAAATTCCAAATTTACAATAATTTCTAAAATTACCCTTTCCCTTCTAATATCCATCCGATATATACTATTCATTCATCACATACATATATATTCAAACAAGACATGCTTTTACAACCAATCTAATCCAATTAATTAGTCTTTGTTTAAGTGATCATCCAATGTTCAAACAACGGTTTGATTTTGCGCGAGTCCAACTCGATTGAGAAAAAGTACATAAGGTACGAATTCGCGAATTATATCGAACTACTTATTAAATCTAATTCAATTCGTATTCAATACTAATTCAATTATTTAATTCCAAATTAAATGTTTACACTTTTAATGTGCTTTAAGACTTAGATTCTAAATCTAATTCTATTGGGTCTCAAAGCCCAACTAACATCCAATGTTTAATTTAATTCAAGTCAAATGGGCTTTCAATTGATTTATTAAGGCTTGGGCTTTGGTCAATGTGGGTCAAACCCAATTACCAAGCCCAAATAAGGAATCACCCTTAAATGCCATAAAACCAATTTTAAGCCCATAAGGCCCAATTAAATTATTAAAGCCCATTATATTATATTTGGACTTAATGGAGTGATTTAGGCCCAAATTGGATCCAATCCTTTTGGCCCAAATCTACTTGGTCACACCAAGCCCATTATGCCCAAATACAATATTAAAAGCCCAATTCACCAATTAAGCCCATTATTAATTTTAATATTCCAAACATTAAAGTCCAATTAATTAAAGTGTAATACCAAGATTAATACATTAAACCAAATATTTCAAAAATACCCATTTATTTATTAATCATGTATTGTTCAAAATAAATGTCCAACATTAATTTTAACAAAAAAATCAACTCCTTTTCATGTCCTTGTACATTCGGCCAAGGTGAGTTTTTGTGTCAATTTGTTTTTCAATCCGATTGAATTACTAATCTACGTCTCGTATACGTTCTAAGTCATCCAATGATCTTAAACACAAAAAAAAAAAAAATTCCAATCCACTCCAAGTAGCAACACATTCGGCCAAGGCATGAATTTGGGGAAAAATCATCCAATGCATTTTTCATAAAATTGATTCCATATAACATCATTCTATATACATGCAAGCATACTTATTATCAAATTTCATAAGAACATGCTTCAATCAATTTTATCATACCCATTCCGCCAAGGTTAAATTTTTGGGGAAAAATCATCCAATGCAATTTTTCATAAAATTGATTCCATATAACATCATTCTATATACATGCAAGCATACTTATTAATCAAATTTCATAAGAACATGCTTCAATCAATTTATCCCAAATTTTAACCTAAAGTATTCATGCTTAACCATGGCTCCATGATACCATTGTTGGTTTCTATAATATGTCCCAAGGAAAGATTAAGCATTTGAAATACAACATTGAATATATATATAAGATGAAGTATGGCGGAATCATACTTACATTGCTTTAGTGATGAAGAAAATCAAACCAAAATGGAAGCTCTAAGGTTGGGATGATTCGGCCAAGATGAGAAGAGGTGGAAAGCTCCAAGCTTTGTGTATTCCTTGCTCTATGATGGTTTCCCTATCACCTCTTTTGATCCCTTGTAAGGTGCTAGCCTTGCATGTGAGTAGATGTTCCAAACAACCTCAATATCTTCAAGTTTTAGACAACCAAAATGAAGAAGATGGAGAGCAAAAACTGCATGCAGTTTTCGGCAATGTGAGAGAGAAAAGAGAGTTTTTGTTAATTGATTTTGTTACCAAAAATCAATTTATATTTATGCCATAATGTTTATTAAATTAAATAATAAAATTATGACACCAACCATGCAATGGCTTAGAGTGTCAAACACTCAAATTCCATGCAAAACAATTGAGTGTATTGTACACTATCACCATGCAATGCATCATCAATAAAATAATACATATAATGACATGTGTCATGTGGGCCCCACGTTTCCAAATGAAAGTGGGCCCACGTGCACTCACGCGTTCGGGTTCGATATTTCCGAAATACCGAACTTACGTCGCGACGTTAATTAAATCGAATTTAAATAAATAATCGCGCCTAGCGAAATTATTGTTTACGTCGCTAACGAATTAATTTTAAATTAACTCGTATGCCAGAATTAAAATCTAATTTTAATTTCACGTCGAAATCGAATTTCGATTATTATATCGAATATAATAATTTCATCGATTAATTCCAAATTAATCGCTCTCTCTCTAAATAAGGCACTTTATCCGAGATAAAGTTTCTCCGCAATTAATCCAAGATTAATTAAGTCCGAATCAAATATCATAGGTGAATCTTCAGGAAGCGACCCAAGAGATCTCCGGATATGTTGGCAGTAATACGGTCGTCGGATAATCCGAACACGCACGTACCTCGTACTACGTTCTTACCGATTCACAAGACAAGGTTGGCTTCTAGCAAAGCGCCATGCCTACCCAATTCTCCAGAAATATTCTTATAGGAATATAAGATCTATATCAAGCGTAGTATACCGCAGTATTGCGTACATCAATCCAGTATCGGATGATCACATGCTAGGCCTGGGGCTGGAGATGTGTCTGCCCCGTACGAAACATATATCGGACATCAAGCAACTAGTCTCTTTAAATCGGACAATCCTGACCTAGTCATATTATCCCGACGGTTGCAACCTTTTATAGAGTACTAGTTCTGTGTCCTGCGTGATCATCACCTCCATATGTCTGAAGCGATACTTCCATCTTGACATCACATCCAGTACACTACAATTCTCGATAAACCCAGAAGAGGTGTACACAGAACCGGTTAAGGTCCCCAACCACCAAAACCAAAGTTTACCGATTGTCGCAAGTACTAGCGATGTAAGTCTCAGGTTAAGACCATATACACCTACCCTGATGCGGCCTCCCATAGACACCTAGACATACTACCAATGGGATTCCGCGGGGTCTATCCAGAGCGAAGCTGTTTTCCGTACCATCGGTAAAACACAACCTCCTATCGCACTTGCATAAGTATCCAATACTTAAATATATGAGAACTATGTCGTTGTGCCCTCACAACGTGCACAAGCGCAATACTAGTCTATTCCGCATTATCGATGTCTGATCTCGATAATACTCCGACTAGGGATATTTAATGATTAAACTTTTATGGATTGATACTGTCTCATATCATCTCAATCCAGTACTAATCATATGGACTTTCGCCATTTATAAATCAAAGTAAATAATATTACAAAATGGCAAAAGGCAATTTCATTATCACATAGTTAATTTTGTACAATAATACAATATCATTTACAAACAGTGACGTTATGGGACACAATGTCTAACAGAAACTATACCAATAATCTTCGAATACACAAGAACCGTGCAAGTCGGAGAGATTCAGAAAACAACCTGGGAGGTATGGGTTTCTGATCTCACCTCATGAAGATGTCAATCTTATTGAGGAACACAAATTGACTACGTATGAGGAAGTGATACAAGGTATCGACACCCTATTATGGCAAAGTGCCATGATATCCGAAAGGGATTCCATGTATACCAACCAATTTTGGACACTGGTTGATGTACCAGAAGGCATTGTGCCTATTGGTACTATATAAGTTTTCAAGGAAGACATACATGGATGGCAACATACCAACGTACAAAGCTAGGCTTGTAGCGAAAAGGTATCGTTATCAACATAGTGTCAATTACGACGAAAACCTTTTACTTGTTGCCATGGTTAAATCCATTTGGATAATGCTTGCTAATGCTACATGTTTCATTTATGAAATATGGCAGCTGAACGTCAAAATCGCTTTCCTTAAACGGAAACCTTTTGGAGGATGTTTACAACATCCTGACTGTTTTGTCGTACCAAAACTAGCAAACAAGGTTTGCAAATTAAATCGATCCATTTATGGATTGAAGCAAGCATTGCGTTCTTGGAACTATATCGTTTTGATGTAATCATAATGGTGTATGATTTAATTCAAAACAAATATGATTCTTGTGTATATAAGAAGGTTAGTGGGAGAGCACTGACAGTGAATGTCCTAAATAATGATGACATATCATTTCTTGGAAATGATATTTGTTGGACAATTATGACCCATAGCATCACTATTTGTACAGATCATTGTGTTGTTGTACAAATTAACTATGTGACAAAGGAAATTGCCATTTTGTCATTTGTAATTAGATTACCAAGATGTATAAATGATGAAAGGTCCATATGATTAGTTCCGGATTGAGATGATACGAGACAGTATCAATCCACAAAGGTTTAATCATTAAATATCCATAGTCAGAGTATTATCGAGATTGGACATCGATAATGTGTAAAAGACTAGTATTACACTTGTGCGCGTTGTAGGAGCATAACGGCATAGTTCTCATATATTGGGAATTGGATACTCATGTAAGTGTAATAGGAGGTTGTGTTTACCGATGGTACGGAAACAGCTTTGCTCTGGATAGACCCCTCAGAATTCCATTGGTAGTATGACTTTGTGTCTATGGAAGTCCGAATCAGGGTAGGTGTATTTGGTCTTAACCTGAGACTTGCACCGCTTGTTGAGTTTAAATCAAGTCCCAAGAATCATCAATCATGCATAAAAACGAGTTGAATACATATCAAAGGAGGTGCGGAATAACTCACATTGAATGGTTTTGGATGCTACGAAGATGGACCAAATTCGCACTTCATGTTTCTGCCTCCATCAAGCTCGGTTTTGGGCCTTCTTGAAGTGCAGTGGACTGCACGGTGGGGGCTGTTTTGATGCTCCAAAATCGGCCATGCAAGACTCCATTGAAGCTCCAAGCTTCAAGCTTTCCAATCTCACAAATTCGTTTCCCTATCACCATAATATAACCCATGTGTGTGCTAGCACTCTTGTTTTGCAACAAAACACTCTCACTTGTTGCTTCTCTTTCAATTCGGCAGTGACCAAAATGGAGAAGAAGATGAAATGGCTCTAAGCCGTGAATGAGAGGAGAAGAAAAGAGAGGGAAAACGTGAATGGAGAGAGAGAGAAAAGGTAAATGGTTTATATATATTTATTTTATTTTCCAAAAATAAAATCAAATACAAAAAGCATTTACATTTACCAAGTACAAAAGTCAAAAAGCAAAAAGCCTATTAATGCTTTTCCAACAACCATTTACTATTCACATCAAGTCAATTTAATAAAGTGACAACATGTCATGTCACATCACTCAAAATGACAAGTGATTTGACGATTGATGCGACTAGTGATATGACGCACGATTTGACTTGCGTGCCGCACTCGAATTCGAAATGTGAATGCGCTCGCAAATAATCCCGGGCTCGGGTTCGCTAATTCCAAATTAACGAATTTTCCGTTGCGTCGTAATTAAATGATTACGCCTAGCGAAATCACTATTTACGGCGCTAACGAATTAATACTAAAATTAATTTGTTCGCCCGAATTAAAATCTAATTTTAATTCCGCGTCGAAATCCAATTTCTAATAAGATATCAAATATATTATTTTATCGATTAATTCCAAATTAATTATTCTCTCTCTTTAATTAATATTTTATCCCAGATAAAATATCTCCGCCATTAATCCCAGATTAATTTTCTCTCTCTTCCAATTAATCCCAAATTAATTAAAGTGCGAGTCATACGTCATCGGTGAATCTTCAGGAAGCGACCCATGAGATCTCCGGATATGTTGGCAGTAAATACGGTCGCGGACTATCCGAACACGTAAGCACCTCGTACTACGTTTATACCGTTTACAAGACAAGGTTGGCTTCTAGCAAAGCCCCATGCCTACCCAATTCTCCAGAAATATTCTTATAGGAATATATAGATCTGTATCAAGCGTAGTATACCGTAGTATTGTGTATATCGGCCCAGTATCGGATAGTCACGTGCTAGGCCTGGGGCTGGATTTGTGTCTGCCCCGTACGAAGCACATGTCGGATGTCTGGTAACTAGTCTCTATAATCGGATATACATGACCTTGTCATAATATCCCGATGGTCGCGCAGCACTTAAGAGCACTAATACCGTATCCTGCGTGAATCATCTCCAATATGACTGAAGTGATACTTCCGTCTTGACATCACACCCAATACACTACGACTCTCTGATAAACCCAGAAGTGGTGTACACAGAACCGGTTAAAGCCCTGTACCACCAAGACCAAAGTCTATCGATTATCGTAAGTATTAGCGATGTAAGTCTCAGGTTAAGACCATACACACCTACCCTGATTTCGGCCTCCCAGAGACACATAGTCATAATACCAATGGGATTCCGAGGGGTCTATCCAGAGCGAAGCTGTTTCCCGTACCATCGGTGACACACGACCTCCTATCGCACTTGCATAAGTATCCAATACTTAAATATATGAGAACTATGCCGTTGTGCCCTCACAACGCGCACAAGTGCAATACTAGCCTATTCCGCATTATCGATTAACTGTCTCGATAATACTCCAGCTAGGGATATTTAATGATTAATCCTTCGTGGACTGATACTGTCTCATATCATCTCAATCCAGGAACTAATCATATGGACCTCTCTTCATTTATACATCTATGGTGATCTAATCATAAATGATGAGAGTGCAATTTCCTTGTCACATAGTTAATTTGTACAACAACACCATGATCTGTACAAATAGTGACGCTATGGGTCATATTATCCAACACCGCTAATACTTGCGACAATTAATATACTTTGGTTTTGGTCGTCCAGCACTTTAACAGGTTATGTGTACGCCTCTTCTGGGTATATTGAGAATCGTAGTGTATTGGGTGTGATGTCGAGATGGAAGTATCACTCCAGTCATAGTGGAGATGATGATCACGTAGGATACGGAATCGGTGCTCTTATGTTCTGCAGTCATCGGGATAATATGACTAGGTCATGATTATCCGATTATAGAGACTAATTACCAGATATCTGATATGTGCTTCGTACGGGGCAGACACAATTCCAGCCCCAAACCTTGCATGTGACATCCGATGATGGATCGTAATACGCAATACTACGTATACTACGCCTGATATAGATCACATATTCCTTTAAGAATATTTATGGAGAGTTGCGTAGGCACGGTGCTTTGCTAGAAGCCAACCATGTCTTGTAAATCGGTAAAAACGTAGTACTAGGTACATACCGGGGATCTCATGGGTCGCTTCCTGAAGATTCACCGATGACGTATGACTCGCACTTTATTAATCTGGGATTAATTATAAGAGGGAGAAAATTAATCTGGGATTAATTACGGAGATATTTTATCTGGGATAAAATATTATTTAAAGAGAGAGAACGGTTAATTTGGAATTAATCGATAAAATAATATATTCGATATATTATACGAAATTGGATTTCTACTCGGAATTAAAATTAGATTTTAATTCGGGCGAACGAGTTAATTTAGAATTAATTTGTTAACGATGTGAATAGTAATTTTGCTAGGCATAATTATTTAATTAAATTTGATTTAATTACGTCGCAACGGAAAATTCGTTAATTTGGAATTAGCGAACCCGAGCCCGTGAGTTTTTGCGGGCCCACTCGCATTTCGAATTCAAGTGCGGCCCACAAGTCACATCAAGCGTCAAATCACTAGTCAATCAAGTGATGGATGTCTTGTCACTTTGAGTGATTGACAGCTAGTCATTCATGATTGATGGTGGTGGTTGGATGGCTTTAATGCCATTTACCAATTTTTAATTTGGTATATCTTTATTTGATTTTGGAAATCAAAACCAACTAACACAAAAATTCTTCTCTCTTCTCCTCTCTTCACTCTCTCGGCCTTGGGCCATTTTCTTCCTTCATTTTTTTGCAAATGTCGTGAGATGAAGGAGAAGCTTAGGAAGTTTTGTGGCAAAATTTCAAGAGTGCTAGCACACATTCGGGGTCTTACGAAGGTGATAGGGAAACCTACCCGTGGGCATGGAATGTACACCCAAGCTTGGAGCTTGGCCGAGCAAATGGAGCCCAAAATGGAGGAGCAAAACCGAGAGCACCATGGAAGGAAAGCTTGGAGATTTTTGTTGTTCCTTGCATCGCAAAAGCCGATCAATTTAAGTATGTTTCCGCCATACTTCTTTTGAGTATTCACACATGTTTCTTGCTTGAAATCGATCTTGGGACTAACCTAGAAACCCAAAAATGGTATCTTGAGCCATTTTGAGCATGAAACTTGATTAGGGTAAAATTTGGGTAAATTGAATTTGAGCATGTTTGAGTGAAATTACTTGTTTGAGCATGCTTGTAAATGGATGACTTGGAGTTGTTTGTGATCAATTTTGTGAAAAATGGATTGGATCAATTTTTCCCCAAAAATGTAGGCTTGGCCGAAACATATTGTGCCCTAATGTCATGGAATTTTTTGATTTTGATCATTGGATGAGTTGAAATCATTTGGGTAATGTTGATTTAGGATTTATTGGATTAAAACCGAATCGGACAAAGAAATCCCCAAATTGACGTGACTTGTAAGCATGAAAATGATTGATTTTTTGATTCAATTGTGTTGGACATAAGTTGATGATGATAAGCATAATTAATTGAGTAAATTGATGTTTTGGAAATATTAATTTGGGTAATTAATTATGGCATACACTTTAGGTTAATTAAATTATGAAATTTGGAATTTTGGTAATTTAATTAATTGGGCCAAATTGGAATTGGGCTTGTAAAGTTGTAATTGGGCTTAATGGGCTTGGTTGGGCCAAGTTTGGTTTAGGCTAATTGGTTGGATCCAATTGGCCCAAAACCATATCCATAAAGTCCAAATATGACTTAATGGACCTTTAATTTAATAGGGCCTAATGGGCCTAAATTGGTTTCTTGGCAAATAAGGGTGATTCCTTAAATAGGCTTTGGTATTTGGGTCTAACCCATATTGACCAAAAGTCCATGCCTTAAGAAATTAATTAAAAGCCCATTGGACTTTAAATTAAACTAACATTGGATGTTAATTGGGCTTTAAGACCTGTAACGATTAGATTTGGAATCTAAGTCGTAAAGGCACATTAAAAAGTGTAATTATTTAATTTATAATTAAATCTAGAATTAGTATTAAATACAAATTAAATTGGATTTAATGTTGTAGTTTAATATAATTCGTGAATTCATATTTTGAGTAATTATTCGTAAAACGAGTCGGACTCGCTCAAAATCAAATCGTTATTTGAACATTGGATTGTCATTAATTTTCAGATTAATTAATTGGATTAGATTGATTGATAAATGCTTGTTTGAATACATGGATGTGATGTATGAATAATGTATATCCGATGGATATTAGATGGGTGAGGGCAATTTTGGAAATTGTTGTAATAAATTTAGAATTTATTAATTGGACCTGCGTGTCCAGCCTATTACTTTTGACTCTGTGTATTTCTCTTCTCACCTATTCCCCTCAATGTAAATGATGTTCTTTAGAAGTGTTATGTAATCGGGTAGAAGTAATACTTATGCTAGCGGGAGATAGGATATTGAGAGATTTGTTCTAGGAACAATGTGTTAAGTATCCATCCGCATACCATTATTATTATATTTATTTACTTACGCGCCTTATTATGTGTTTAGAATGCATGTTTAAGGGTGTATGATGATGAGACCTTAACAAAGATAATTAATTGGTTGCCAATTACGCGAAAACCCTCACAAAATATTAAGCGTTTTTCCTTCCATTGAGTGATTCTTACTCAAGATCCAAGATTGGCACTGGTTTGTTGGCCAAAGTCAGTACCTTTATCCGTCGCGGATGTGTTTGAATCATGAAGGCTTTATTTCATATCGGTGTCTTGTCCAAGATGTGATTTGTTAGCCAAAGACGCGATCACTTCTTGTCCATCGACATCGATTACGAAGCTTTCCAAGGTCAATGGGTTCCGCTTAACTGGGATCACTAAGTTTGTTGTGCCAAAGCCAAGGCTTAGTTGATTTAGAGGAAAAAGGTTAGGGAATATATTGGATACATTGGCATATATAAGATATATATTTCGGACTTGGATATCCACCTACTGGATCTAGGAATTGGATGGGATCCAATTGATCTTAGTGATCTACCTAGTTAATATCATACAATTTATTGGCCAAAGTCAAGATTGTGTGTTATTTAACAGGATCCTAGCCCACTAGGAAACAAGGTTTCCCGAGTACTCCACAGAGGGTTAGAGGCTCACCGAAAAATAGTGGGAGGCAAGTATTAAATTTGCAATATTCGTTTAGTTACTTGTCATACGCGCTCATAACAATTTTTCGTCATATAAATCAATATATTAGTTGGCCTAATATTTAATCGTTGTTTTAATTAAACAGTTGGACTGTATTCAAACTATTTCAATTAATAGTTGATTTTATAATTGGATTATAGTAATCAATATAATTGAATTTAACCAATTAAAATATAGTTGATTATATAGTTAGACTATAGTAATCTTTATATTAAATAGTACCTAAAATCGTTGATTCGATAGTTGGACTATTGGAATCAAGATAATTGAAGATTAGCGTTTAAAATATAAACCTGGGTGAAAATATTTTAAACGGGTTTGATTTTCAAAATGGGAATAAAATCTCAGGATAGTCCTGGGTGACCGAGAAGTTACTTATTTGATAGAGTGACGTCTCGAGCCTAAGCCCGGAGTTGAGCAAATAGTAGAACATGATATTTGGAATATTCACGTGATGATAACTTTAGTGGTTAATCCATTAAACTTGCCGCAAAGACTCATTAATTTCTTAGTCAGAACTAAGGATTAGATCTTTATAGTATGATATTGAAATTGAAGGATCTTCTTAGATCTATCCTTCGATCTTAGAAGTACAAATTGCAATAGAAAACTCTTGGAGAGTTAATGGCTATACTCAAGGAGACAAAGCCAGAGTTTGCAATTGGGAAAGAAGCGCCAGGCACATCTTACTTCAACATCCCAGAAGGCCAAGGCTTGGCCAAAGGCTTCTGGGGTGTGGAAAAGGGGCAAAGGCAAAATCATTATGATCTTCTGGGAAGACAAAAGGACATATCCCAAGATGTCTGCCTGAACTGTGGCAAACGGGGTCACTGAAGCGTGACTGCCGTATGGATAAGGCAGACATGATGGAATTGAAGACGGGCAAGGCTTCGACTTCAAATATGTTTTTCATAAACATGTTCGCTACTAGTATTAAAATTGGATTTTAGATACTGAGTGTGGTACATAAATATGTACTGATATGCAGAATCTGCTAATTAGCAGGATACTGACTTCAGTAGAGATTTATCTGCGAATCGGAAACGGGACGAAAGTCGTTGTTTTAACTGTAGAGACCTAAGTTTAGGAACTACCCTTCGGGTATGTACTTAAATTAGGAAACTGTTAAAATGTAACTAGTTTGACTAGAAACATTATCTCTATATCAGAGTATAATCTGTTGCGGATATACCTTTATATTCTAGAACACTAAAGTGTTTCATTTTATAAAGATGATATTGAGATAAACACATTAGATGTGAATAACAATATTTATATTTTGAATATAAATAAATCTCATACATATAATAGGACAAACAAATAGCTCAAACTGATTTAATCAGTTGAGACTTATTTGTGGCATTGTTGTCTGTGACACATTAACAAGACTCGTATATCCACACTTTCGAAGAGTGGATACTAGGACGGATTTGATTCTATTCAAATAATGTCTACGAATCTAGTTTATTGGGCAAAGTGCCTAAAACACCTTTTACTTGGTAAAAGTGCAAGTGCCACCGATCTGTTAGCCCTCATTCATAGTGACGTTAGTGGGCCCATGTCTAGCTAGGCTAGAAGTGGATATGAACACCTCGTAACCTTTACGGATGTTGCATCGCATTATGGTTATGTGTTTCTTTTGAAACACGAATCATAAACTTTTGATTAATTCAAAGAGTTTCGAAATGAAGTAGACAAACAGATCGGCTAAAGTATTAAACACCATGATTGAACCATGATGAAAATACTTAAGCAATAAGTTTCTCAAATACTTGAAAGAGTATAGTATTCATTCAATGAGGACTCCTCCCGGAACACGTCAATTTGACGGTGTGTTCGAACTGAGAAACCGAATTTTGTTGGACAAGATAAGGTTAATCATGAGTCGCTCTGAGCTACCATTTCCTTCCTAGGATACGCATTAAACAGTGCAAAACTTATTTTGAATAAGGTTACATAAAAATCTGTTTGACATATTTCATATTAGATATGAACAGGAAAGAAACCGGGTTTTCTCAATCCTGAAGATTTGGGTATGCTAGGCATAACTTTGGATGATACCAAACTAGAACCCAAATCGGATAAGTGCCTAATTGTTGGTTATCCTAGGGAAACCAAAGTATAGTACTTATACAACTCACATGAGAACAATATAATTGTTGCTCACCATATGGTTTTCCTAAGAGGAATACCAATATGCAGTGGTAAGTGGGAAGAAAGTAAAACTCGATGAAAATCGGAGTAATACTGTTCCAGGCACCGATTCCTTAATGGAACACAAATAGTTCATCAGGGATGAAACTATACCAATAATCGTCGAGTACACAAGAACCGTGTAAGTCGGAGAGAGTTAGAAAACAACCTGGGAGGTATGGGTTTCTGATCTCACCTCATAAAGATGTCAATCTTATTGAGGAATACGAACTGACTACGTATGAGGAAGTGATACAAGGTATCGACTCCCTATAATGGCAAAGTGTCATGAAGTCCGAAATGGATTCCATGTATACCAACCAAGTTTGGACACTGGTTGTTGTACCAGAAGGCATTTTGCCTATTGGTACTATATATGTCTTCAAGGAAGACATGGATGGAAGGCAACATACCAACGTACTAAGCTAGGCTTGTAGCGAAAAGGTATCGTTATCAACATTGTGTCGATTACGACGAAACCTTTTACTCGTTGCCATGATTAAATCCATTTGGATAATGCTTGCTGATGTTGCATGTTTCATTCATGAAATATGGCAGCTGAACGTCAAAATCACTTTCCTTACAAGGAAACTTTTTGGAGGATGTTTATAACATCCTGACGGTTTTATCATACCAAAACGAGCAAACAAGGTTTGCAAGTTAATTCGATCTATTTATGGATTGAAGCAAGCATAGCGTTCTTGGAACAATCGTTTTGATGTAATCATAATGGTATATGATTTAATTCAAAACGAAAATGATTCTTATGTATATAAGAAGGTTAGTGGGAGCGCACTGACAATGAATTTCCTAAGTAATGATGACATATCATTTCTTGGAAATGACATTCCCATAATACAATCGGTGAAAGCTTGGCTTTCATGAAAATTCTCCGTAGAATTCTTGGGAGAAACAACCTTTATTTTAGGAATAAAGATCTATTGGGATAGATCTAAAATTTGTTGGCTCTCTCCGAGAACTCGTACATTGAAATAAATGTACGTGACCTGGTGTCTCATATGCTTTGAGCATATGGAGTCACAATCAGGCCAATCCAAGTGATGGTTACTGGATTGATGTTAAGAACATCCTTAAGTATCTTAGATGAACTAAGAATGCTTTCTTATACTATGGAGAATGAGAACTTGAAGTGACTGGGTTCACCGTTGCAAGTTTTCTAACCGATAAAAATGACTATTAGTCGTAGTAACGGTACTATATAGTTTGAATAACGGAACAGTGAGCTAGAAATCTTCCAAGCAAGATACTGTTACCAAATAAACAACAAAAGTGGATTGTTGCTGCAGCTGAGGCAGCAATAGAAGTCTTTTGGATCGATAATAATCCTAATCGGATTAGGAGTAGTTCTGTTAGCAGCTGAGCTAGGCTACAGCACAAGCTAAAGAATTAATGGTCTCATCAACGATCGAGATATATACTTCAAATATTCATCTGATTCGTTCGGATCATACATCGTGTTGATGTGATGATCGAATAAATCGCATCAGATGATAATCATGCAAATCCGCTGACGAAAGCCTTTTCTCAGCAGAAGTTTGAGCGAACCGTACATAGTTCGGGTGTAGGACACTTGAGTGATTGGCTATAGGCCAAGTGGGAGATTGTTGGACAATTATGACCCATAGCATCACTATTTGTACAGATCATGGTGTTGTTGTACAAATTAACTATGTGGCAAATGAGATTGCCATTTTATCATTTGTAATTAGATTACCAAGATGTATAAATGATGAAAGGTCCATATGATTAGTTTCGGATTGAGATGATATGAGACAATATCAATCCATGAAGGTTTAATCATTAAATATCCCTAGTCAGAGTATTATCGAGATTGGACATCGATAATGCCTAAAAGACTAGTATTACACTTGTGCGCGTTGTGGGAGCATAACGACAAAGCTCTCATATATTTGGGTATTGGATACTCATGCAAGTGTAATAGGAGGTTGTGTTTACCGATGGTACGGAAACAGCTTCGCTCTGGATAGACCCCTCGGAATTCCATTGGTAGTATGACTTTGTGTCTATGGAAGTACGAATCAGGGTAGGTGTTTTTGGTCTTAACCTGAGACTTGCACCGCTAATACTTGCGACAATCAATATACTTTGGTTTTGGTCGTCCAGGGCTTTAACAGGTTCTGTGTACGCCTCTTCTGGGTATATTGAGAATCGTAGTGTATTGGGTGTGATGTCGAGATGGAAGTATCACTCCAGTCATAGTGGAGATGATGATCACGTAGGATACGGAACTGGTGCTCTTATGTTCTGCAGTCATCGGGATAATATGACTAGGTCATGATTATCCGATTATAGAGACTAGTTAACAGAGATCCGATATGTGCTTCGTACGGGGCAGACACAATTCCAGCCTCAGGCCTTGCATGTGACATCTGATGCTGGATCGTAATACGTAATACTACGTATACTACGCCTGATATAGATCACATATTCCTTTAAGAATATTTCTAGTGAATTGGGTAGGCACGGTGTTTTGCTAGAAGCCAACCATCTCTTGTAAATCAGTAAAAATGTAGTACTAGGTACGTACGTGTTCGGATAGTTCGACGACCGGATTTACTGCCAATATATCCGGGGATCTCATGGGTCGCTTCCTGAAGATTCACCAATTACATAATTCAGGTGTAAGACACTTGACTGATTGGTTATAGGCCAAGTGGGAGATTTTTGGACAATTATGACCCATAGCATCACTATTTGTACAGAACATTGTGTTGTTGTACAAATTAACTATGTGACAACGGAAATTGCTCTTTTATCATTTGTAATTGGATTACCAGGATATATAAATGATAAAAGTTCATATGATTAGTTCTGGATTGATAAGATATGAGACAGTATCAATCCATTAAGGTTTAATCATTAAAATATCCTTAGTCGATAATGCGGAATAGACTAGTATTGTACTTGTGCGCATTGTGGGAGCATAACGGCATAGTTCTCATATATTTGGGTATTGGATACTCATGCAAGTGTAATAGGAGGTTGTGTTTACCGATGGTACGGAAACAGCTTCGCTCTGGATAGACCCCTCAGAATTCCATTGGTAGTATAACTATGTGTCTATGGAAGTCCGAATCAGGTTGGTGTATTTGGTCTTAACCTGAGACTTGCACCGCTAATACTTGCGACAATCAATATACTTTGGTTTTGGTCATCCAGGGCTTTAACAGGTTCTGTGTACGCCTCTTCTGGGTATGTTGAGAATCATAGTGTATTGGGGTGATGTCAAGATGGAAGTATCACTCCAGTCATATGGAGATGATGGTCACGTAGGATACAGAAATAGTACTCTTTAGTACTGCAGTCATCGGGATAATATGACTAGGTCATGATTATCCAATTATAAAGACTAGTTACCAGAGATCCGACATGTGCTTCGTACAGGGTAGACACAATTCCAGCCCCAGGCCTAGCACATGACATCCGATACTGGATCGCAATATGCAATACTACGTATACTACGCCTGATACAGATTACATATTCCTTTAGGAATATTTCTGGAGAATTTGGTAGGCACGTTGCTTTGCTAGAAGCCAACCATGTCTTGTAAATCGGTAAAAACGTAGTACTAGGTACGTACGTGTTCGGATAGTCCGACGACCGGATTTACTGCCAACATATCCAGGGATTTCATCGGTCGCTTCCTGAAGATTCACCAATGACGTATGACTCGCACAGAATTAATCTGGGATTAATTATAAGAGAGAGAAAATTAATTTAGGATTAATTACGGAGGTATTTTATCTGGGATAAAATATTATTTAAAGAGAGAGAACGATTAATTTGGAATTAATCGATAAAATAATATATTCGATATATTAAATGAAATTAGATTTCGACGCGGAATTAAAATTGGATTTTAATTTGGGCAAACGAGTTAATTTAGAATTAATTCGCTAGCGATGTGAATAGTAATTTTGCTAGGCATAATTATTTAATTAAATTTGATTTAATTACGTCGCAACGGAAAATTCGTTATTTCGGAATTAGCGAACCCGAGCCCGGGAGTGTTTGTGTGACCACTCGCATTTTGAATCAAGTGGGGCCCACAAGTCACATCACGCGTCATATCATTAGTCATTCATGTGATGGGTGTCTTGTCACCTTTTTGGTGATTGACAACTTGTCAATTTTTGAATGATGGAAGTAGATGGAAGGCTTTAATACCTTGTACCTTTTTGACTTTGGTTTTTGGTATTAGATTTTAGAAATCCAAATACACAAAAACTAACTCATCTTCTTCTCTCCCTCTCTCTCTCATTCGGCCTTGGTGCCAAGTTCTCTCTAATTTCCTCTCAATGCCGAGAGTTACAAGATGCAAATGAAAGATTTGTGGCAAATTTTTCAATGATGCTAGCACATCCAAGGGGTCACACAAAGGTGATAGGGAAACCCATTCATGAGCATGGAATTCATTCTCAAAGCTTGGAGCTTGAAGATCATCCATGGAGCACAAAAGAGGAGCTTGGTCGAGAGTCTAATGGAGGAAAAGCTTGAAGAAATTTTTTATGTTCAACGCATCGCAAATCCGATCAAAGTGAGTATTCCGCAATTTAACTTTGTTGTATTCACATGTTTTCATTGCTTAATTTGATCTTGTGATAACCTAAGAAACCCAACAAGTGCGGCCTTAAATCATTTCCTAGTTCACACTGGGTGGTGACTCCTTTATTCTCCGGTTTAGTCCCCTGCGGCCTACTCCGTACTCCCTATGGGCTGCGAGCCCAACAGTGTCGTGGTCGCCGAGCATCATAGGCATAGCGGTTAACCCCACTTCGCTCCTACAGGTACATCAGGTCGAAGGATCACTATGCTCACTAAACCCGAGAAGATTTTTATTGACGTTGTTGTACCATCTATTAAGAATCTTCAATGAGTCGTTCAGTGTTTATCCGATATAAACACCTATGTGTCTATACGAGTCTCTTGAGACTCATGGTTCATTGAGAAACCATTAGAATTAAATATTCTAATATATGACACGTACCAGTCTCAGTGGGTTTACTTACTGACCAAGTAATTATAAACCTTGACCAGGAACAGTAAAAGAATGATACTGTTATGATATTGCTCAATGTCAGTTGCGACACTTTTGCTATTGTATCATAACCAATCACTCTATGGTCATTTACGTCTTTACCATATAAGAAAATAATTCATATTATATAAATTGGCACTTTCTCGGATGCAGCCATATAACAGATATCCATAAACCGTATTGACAAGACGGACCAAGAAATATGCATCCAATACATATTACTTTAAAAACTTATTAATTATGGATTTTCCACAAACTTATTAATTAGTGAGGGTGTGGTTGATAGAAATTTATCTATACCAGATGTATATGTGATACTAGGTAAATTCAAGCGAAAACATAAATTCTGAACATGCCAAAGCTGTCAGGACTACGGAAGTATCTTGAATTTATCATTGACAAGTTTAACCTTGGTATGCCTCCTTATGAACGTGCCAAAATTGTCACAATGAGAAACCAATGAGTCACTAATGAGTGATTGACAATGAGTTGTCTACCTAATGAATATACGTAGGCGAGATCGTGCCAAAGCTGTGAGCTGAAATATATTCATGGGATCCACCTTTCACTATTGTTTTTAATTTGATTAATTGTTTGTTTGCATTCTGTTTGGGGATTAAAGTATTGCATGTAATAGTGGATGGGCATTTTTAGATTAAAAATCAATGATCTATTTATGTTTTGTTTATTTTATATTATATGAAACTGTTTTGTCTGCTAACCGTTTTTCGCTATCTATATGATAGATTTGCGATGACGGCAACTGCTTCTAATCCTTTTGCTCGTATACTTGATACGAACAAGCTTAAAGGCGCCGAAAACTTTGTAGATTGGGACTTGGATCTAAGGATTGTCATTGGGTTTGAGAAATTAGAATATGTGTTAGAAGACTCGTTGCCACTTGCCATATCAGATGATGCAACACAAGAGGAACATGAGACTCTCCAAAGGTGGAGAGATGATGATAGAATAGTCAAATCATGTATTCTCATTTCCTTGGCATCGGAGCTTAAAAGGCAATATATTGGATTGCATGAAGTATATACTAAGATGATGCAACTGTGAGATTCCTTTATGAACTAAGAACAGGTCTCGATTCATAAAATAACAATGGAATTGTTCCATGCAAAACTTGAAGAGGGACAGGTTGTGAGCCCTCATGTGCTTTATCTGATTGATATGATCAAACAGTTGAGGCGCTTTAATTTCCCTCTGAATGACACTATAGGACGAAGTGTCATACTTGGATCTCTCCAAGCATCATATTGCCAATTTGTAATGTATTTCAATATGAATGGGATTAGTTGTTCTTATCAGGAGATGCATAAAATGTTGCAAATTGCGGAGGAAGATTTAAGAAAAAGGGAGTTCCAACTCGCCCTCATAAACCCACTGCTCTTCCTGCTTTCTCCCAATCTAAACAGAAAGTGAAGAAGAAGAAATGAAAGAAAAAAAAAGGTTTGAATCTTCCACCACATGGTAAGATAGATAAACCAAAAAGAGCTACCGGAGATAAATGCCACCACTAAACCGAGATTGGCCACTGGAAGAGGAATTATCCTGATTACTTGGCCCAAATCAGAAAGAAAAGAGCATCCACTTCGGGTACTTTTATTTTTCCCATTATTGAATCTCATTAGCTTGTGAAGCTATATCATCCAATTGGATTTTAGATTCTACTTGTCCAATTCACATTTGCAATTCATTGCAGGTACTGAAGAAAAGTAGACGGTTGAAATATGGGGAGATGCAGTTGCGATTCAGGAATGACGACTCTCTGGATGCAGTTGTTGTGGGCTTATGCGATATTCCCCTACCCAGTGGGAGATTTTTATTGCATGACTGCTTTTTTGTACCAGGATGTCTTGCAAACATTGTGTCACTTTTTGTATTAGATATTGAAGGGTATAATGTACATATTAAGAATCCTTCTTTATATTTATATGATAGATATAATGTTCATATCCTAGTTTGTTCAAATGAGCACGGTCATGACATTTTGCATACCTCACAAAATATCTTTAATGCTGGAATTAATAAACGTAAAGTATCTGATATAAATAATACTGAACTGTGACATATGAGGTTGGGTCATATAGGCGTGAAACGCCTAACCCGGTTGGTTAGGATTGGTTTTATACATGATTTTACCATTGAACCTTATCCAACGTGTGAATCTTGCATTCGGGGTAAAATAACCAAAGCCTCATTTTCGGGTGTAGGACACCGAGCCGCTGACTTATTGGAACTAATACATTCTGATGTATATGGTCCCATGAGTCATACTGCTCACAGTGGTTTTTCGTACTTTGTTACCTTTATCGATGATTTGTTACGGTACGTTTATGTTTATTTGATGAAATAGAAATCGGAAACCTTTAAAAAGTTCAAAGAATTCTGAAATGAAGTGGAAAAATAGACTGGTAAATATATTAAATGTCTTCGATCTGATCGAGGCGGTGAATATATGAGTGGTGAGTTCACCGATTATTTAAAGGAGAATGGGATTCTCGCTCAATATACTCCTCCGGGTACTCCACAACACAGTGGAGTGTCCTAAAGGAGAAATCGGACTTTATTAGATATGGTCTGATCGATGTTGAGTTTTACAGATTTGCCCTATTACTTATGGGGATATGCTCTTTTAACTATTGCTCATCTTTTGAATAAGATTCCTTAAAAGGTTGTTCCTACGACTCCGTATCAGATATGGACTGGTAGGAAACCGAATCTTAATTATGTTAAGATTTGGGGTTTTCCTGCCTATATCAGGATGGCTCAGCAAGATAAGTTTTCGCCTCGAGGGAAAAAGTTTAGGTTTGTTGGATATCCTTCTAATACGAAAGGATATTTATTATATGATACTGAGCATCAAAATGTGTTCGTAGCTCGCTTCATAAAATTTCTTGAAATAGAATTTTTGGTCTAAAGGTGGTGATCATAGACAGGTTGAACTTGATGAAGTACAACCTGAAACCAATGAACCATTGGAGGAACCTGAAGTTCAAATAGATGAAGAAAATTCAACACATACACTCCATAGGTCCCAAAGGGTGTCTAGATCTCTTGAACGCTTGTATTTGAAACAAGAAAAGAGTCTAGATGTTCCTTAATCGAATAGACTAACCCTTACACCAATAGAGAAACGACGTTGGACATCGACTCCGCGAAATGGCAAGAGGCCATGAAATCATAGTTAGACTTGTTAGTCTCTAAGACATGCTTCCAAGATCCTAAACATGATTTGTGTGTGAAATAACCAATAAAAGTTGCGGAATCACTTATATTGGTTTTATGGAGAAATTTGAAATTTTCTTTGAATGGATGGAGCTCCAAGCTTTTGATTTGTTGTTAAACGCTTGGGTGAGTTTCCCTAACACCTCATTAGACTTCTCAAATGCTAGCTCTTAGAAATTTTTGAAGCAAAAATTCATTCCCATGAGAGGAAGAATCTGCAATTTAAGAGAAAAGAGAGAGATGAGTGAATAGTTCAAAACTTGGTTGGTGTGTGGTTTAAAGAATCCAATTTATTAAGGCCAACAACTTCCATCAAATGTCTAAAGTTGATGTAAGTCAAGTGGTCCCACCACTTTTAAATTCAAACTTTAAGTTGGCTTCTCCAACACACAACTAGACTTGGGCCCGAGTTCATTTAATTCCGAATAAACGAATTTTCCGTCGCTACATAATTAAATCCAATTTAATTAAATAATTATGCCTCGCAAAATTATTACAATAGTCGCTTTTGAATTAATTCTAAATTAATTCATCCGCTCGAATTAAAATCCAATTTTAATTTCGTATTGAAATCCAATTTCAAATAATATATCTGATATATATTATTTTAGCCTAAATAAATAAATTAAATAGAAAAATCCAATCTAACTATTAAATTTATTTTATCGATTAATTCTCAATTAATCGTGTTCTCTCTTCTATACGAATTAATCCCAGATTAATTCTTGCCGCAATTAATCCCAGATTAATTCTTGCCGTAATTAATCCCAGATTAATTCTTGCCGTAATTAATCCCAGATTAATTTTCTCTCTCATAATTAATCCCAAATTAATTCTATATGAGTCAAATGTCATTGGTGAATCTTTGGGAAGCGACCCAAGAGATTCATGGATATGTTGGGAGTAAATACGGTCATTGGACCATCCGAACACGTACGTACTGACCAGCGTAATCACACACGTATAACGCAAGCGCACGTATTGTTCAAGTAGTATAAAAGAATCGATCCCACGAGGACTTAAAACCTTTTTTTATTAATTTATGAAGCCAAATATTTACGAGTATCTAATGGATTAGTTATTTGATTGGATGCTGACTTTAAACTTAAAACAAGTAAATGAAATTGCTTGAAAGTAGATTTAGGAAAATTCAATTTTATAAAACTATCAGGGTTGTGAATCTTTCCAATATCATTTTTAAAGATGAAGGTTATCTTACGGTTTTGTAATATATCGATTTATTAACCTGGAACATGAAATTATGTAAAAGCCTCTTCCGATGGTCAGATACAAATACCCAGTGTAACCCGATTAAACATATTCCTATGTCAATTAAGTTATTTGAATTCATTAATATAAAGTTCCAATTATGGCTACCCCCGCCCGACAAGTATATTCCTATCCTGTAAGGAAATCTATTAAAGGGTTAGCTATCCTCAAGGAAGATCGTGGGCAATTAAGTCTAAGGTCTTAAACCTACAATCCCTTTTCCAAGTTCATTTTAAGTTTACCGAATCAATCTTATTAATGGCAAGTTAACAAGATGCATTAAGACCAAGGCTCAATAAATAAACTTTTAAATTACTCAAACCATAAAATAACCCCTTATTAACCGATGATATTGGAATTCATCACAATCCCGGATAATTGACTTAGTTACGACACATATTTACAACTAGTAAAAGCTTAAATAAAATAAAAAGAAATAAAGTAAATTGCTGGAAATAAATACTGAAAGTAAATGCTGAAATTAATTGCTGAAAAGTAAAAAACTGAAAAGTAAAAGTTGAAAAATAAATGCTGGAAAGTAAATGCTGGAAATTAAAAAAAAAGTAAAAATACAATAAAAGAAAATGCTAGAGTAAAATAATCCACTTTTATCACTACTATTTTAGATATCTCCCTTAGTATAATATATTAACTTTACGTGATTTTACCAACCAGCCATATAGGCGGTAACCTGATTAAGTCAAATTTATAATTAATTACCAACCTGCCATATAGGTGGTATCCAAGCTTAGTCATGTTTAAACCAATTCAATAATTACCAACCGACCAATAAAGTGGTATCCTCATTAAGTCAGATTTTAAATAGTTTATATATTATAATTAAGGGAGATTAATCTAAATAATAGTAATAAAAACTTTACCTTTTACCCCAACAGGGGGAGTTACCTCCTCATTATTGAAAAGTAACTTGCTGAAAAGTAAAGAAAGGAAAGTACTGTGTGTAAAAGTAAATTGCAAAAAGTAAAGACTGAAAAGTAAAGAAAAGAAGTGCAAAAGCGGAAATTAATAACTGAAAGCTGTAAATAAACAAGCAAGATACAATCTTCTTAGTTATTTTTAAGGAATTTCTTAGAAGAAAGTATGAATTTAAAAATGAAATGGCTTGGTATTTATAGGCAAAATTTTGCCTCCATCAAATCATCCACCAAATGCTCCACCAAATCCTCCACTAATTGCTCTACTAATTGCTCCACCAAATCCATTATTAATTGCTCCACTAATTGCTCCACCAAATCCATTATTAATTGCTATCATGTTTGGTGGAAGTTTGACTATTGTTATTTTTTATTTATTTATTATTTATTTGCTTTGAAAATGACTTTAATAAT
The DNA here is from genome assembly GCA_019454045.1 of Zanthoxylum bungeanum. Taxonomy (NCBI): domain Eukaryota; kingdom Viridiplantae; phylum Streptophyta; class Magnoliopsida; order Sapindales; family Rutaceae; genus Zanthoxylum; species Zanthoxylum bungeanum. The sequence continues at coordinate 23,381 of SKCR01047205.1, forward strand.
TATACATAACACACTTCCGGATGTTTCATCAATTTCAGTCATGAACAATTCCGAATTCGAAATTATTTTGTTCTTCAAAGTTTTAGATCTTGGGTCTTCTTTAATCTAGAACTTGAATCAACGCAATCCGATATCAGAGTAACACATTATACCCAAACTACGACAATTGCGCAAAATTGGAATTTCTGAAACTGTACTTCGTTAGAACGCCCTTTCAAGTTTCCAATCTCCAAAATTAATATTTCGAGTCCAAATTTTGCCCTTATTTGACCCAAATTTCATCCTAAATGATTCCATTGAGTCCCAATATTATTTTATTTACAAAATAAACTAAAACACATCAAAACGTTCATCAAACCCGAGAAACTAAACAAAATATTAAGTAAAATGGATGGTAAATATTGATATATTTTCCGCTTATCACACCCCAAGCCTAACATTTTGCTAGTCTTCGAGCAAAACAACAAAATAAAATACAATAAACAATTAAAATTAAACTAAGCCACTTTCGTATGGATCACGGTTGCATTTAGCATATGCAATAAGCCTTTAAACCCCTAGGTGTCCCTAGTGGATGAGTTGTAGTCTCATGAGGGCTTACAGCAACGATACCCACAAACGTTTGATAAAAGTAAAAAGATAGTAAAACTAATGCACACAAAAGCAAAAAGTCAAGAGAAAATAGAATAAAGAAGTTAGTGACTAAACAGATGAAACTTCTTATCCAAGTTAATAATTTTTTCTTTGTTTCTAGATTACTGACTAAGTGAATTCACCGATTTTTTTTACCATTCTTCATATACACAGCCTGTTGGAGTTCTACGGTCCCAAGGATCGAATCAAAAGCATATAAACATGTGTGAATACAATCGAGAAAGTCGCAGAATACTTACATTGATCGGTTGAGCAACGTGGGAGGCAACAAAAATTTCATTTTCTGCCTCTGCTTTTCACGGCAGTGAGCAGTTTGCTCATCTCCATTTTCGGCTTCAATCAACTTCGTCAAGCTCCAAGCTTCGTCATTTGATTTCCGGCTCATGGGTGGACTTCCCTATCACATTCGCATGTCTTCGTAGTGTGCTAGCACTCCCGATTTTGCCACAAAATCGTGACTCTAAGCTTCCCATTTATTCCTTGGTTCACGGCAGTGAGCTGCCAAAACAGAGGAAAAACAGCCCTTGTTGGGCGAGAGAGAGAGATGAGAGAAAGTGAGAGTTGTGTGTGTTGGTTCCAAATTTGTGTATCAAATACTCAAATTTGAATTTCAAATTCATTTGCCATGAATTTGGCTTTCAAAAAGTCAAGCCATAATGGCACCAACCACTTCCATCAACTTACATCAATCCATCAATCATGAATAGTGACTTGCGTCAATCACTCAAAGTGAAAGACATCCATCACTTGATCGACGAATGATGTGACGCTAGATGCGACTTACGATATGACGCTTGATTTGACTTGCGTGCCGCACTCGAATTCGAAATGCGAATGCGCTCGCAAATAATCTCGGGCTCGGGTTCGCTAATTCCAAATTAACGAATTTTCCGTTGCGTCGCAATTAAATCTAATTTAATTAAATAATCATGCCTAGCATAATTACTATTCACGTCGCTAACGAATTAATTCTAAATTAATTCGTTCGCCCGAATTAAAATCTAATTTTAATTCCGCGTCGAAATCTAATTTCGTTTAATATATCAAATATATTAATTTATCGATTAATTCCAAATTAATCGTTATCTCTCTTTAATTGATATTTTATCCCAGATAAAATATCTCCGCAATTAATCCCAGATTAATTTTCTCTCTCTTCTAATTAATCCCAGATTAATTTTAGAGTGTGAGTCATACGTCATCGGTGAATCTTTGGGAAGTGACCCATGAGATCCCCGGATATGTTGGCAGTAAATTCGGTTGTCGGACTATCCGAACACGTAAGTACCAAGTACTACTTTTTACCGATTTACAAGACAAGGTTGGCTTCTAACAAAGCGCCATGCCTACCCAATTCTCCGGAAATATCCTTACAGGAATAAAGGATCTATATCAGGCGTAGTATACATAGTATTGTGTATTTCTGTCCAGTATCAGATGATCACGTGCTAGGCCTGGGGCTGGAATTGTGATGCCCCATACGAAGCACATGTCGGATGTCTGTTAACTAGTCTCTATAATCGGATAAACATGACCTTGTCATTTTATCCCGATGACTGCAGTACTTAAGAGTACTAGTACCGTATCCTACGTGACCATCATCTCCATATGACTGGAGTGACACTTCCTTCTTGACATCACACCAAACACACTACGATTCTCAATATACCCAGCATTAGCGTACACAGAACCTGTTAAAGCCCTGGACGACCGCAACCAAAGTATATTGATTGTCGCAAGTATTAGCGGTGCAAGTCTCAGGTTAAGACCAAATACACCTACCTTGATTTCGGACTTCCATAGACACATAGTCATACTACCAATGGAATTCCGAGGAGGTCTATCCAGAGCGAAGCTGTTTCCCGTACCATCGGTAAAACACAACCTCCTATTGCACTTGCATAAGTATCCTATACCCAAATATATGAGAACTATGTCGTTGTGCCCTCACAACGCGCACAAGTGTAATACTAGTCTTTTACGTATTCATCGATGTCCAATCTCGATAATACTCTGACTAGGGATATTTAATGATTTATCCTTCGTGGACTGATACTGTCTCATATCATTCTCAATCCAGGAACAAATCACAGGGACCTCCTATCATTTATATATCTTGGTGATCTAATCACAAATGATAAGAGTGCAATCTCATTTGTCACATAGTTAATTTGTACAACAACACCGTGATCTGTACAGATAGTGACACTATGGGTCATAATTGTCCAACACAGTCAAAAAAATATTAATCATCTCATTTTGCTTACAATAGTCACAAGTGCAGTTGAGAAGAAAGTAATATTTTTGTCCTAAAGTTTTATCAGAATTCACACCTTTTCTAGCAATGGAATATTTTTCTGATTTTTTTTTTATTTTTTTCATATACAATATCTTTCATCTATGTAGCGAGCTTTGGGTCAGTGACTCCCAAACACGTTGGCTTTAGGGAACTAGGTGTTAAGACACCCCTACAGACTTAATTACTCAGATTTCCGATATAAATGTATTTTTTTTTACAACATCTTCGATCCATGTAACGAGTGTTCGGCCAGTGACTCCCAAACCAGTTGGTTTTAGGGCACTAGGTGTTAAAACACCCTTACAGACTTAATAACTCGGATCTAGGACGTTTTTTTTTAATCCCATCGCTTTTTTAGGTGCTTCCTCCAATTAAACTAGAGCACTGAATATTACAAACTTTTCAATTACATCTCATGTCTGTATGTTACCATACATATTGATAATATCTGTCAACTGCACATATGAATATCCATTTTAATCAGTTTTCAGGAGAATTCTTAAATTAAATGATTCAAAAGGAAATAAACAAAAATTAACTTGTTCCGAAATAGGTTGAGATACATCTCAGAGTGGAAACTCCTTACACAGCTATCTCACACCAATTTCACCTGATTAATCAAATTAAAAACACAAAAATAAATGCAAAATATTTTTGTAATTTTTGTAAAAATTTTCAAATTTTTTTTTTAATTTTTCGAAAATTTTGGCTAAAAAAAAACAATACAAGATACAAATTAACTACTCCCCTCCCCCAAACCTAAATGAGACATTGTCCCCAATGTCTTAAACAGTAGAAGAAGTGTTTAGAAAACCGAACCTGGTTAGTTGATATTCTACATCTAAAAGCGAAAAATTAAAGGTTAAGATGCAGATTTATCCTACGCTTCTTACCACGATCATCATCGGACCAAGCCATCTGGAAAAGAAATAAAATCATCAACACGGTTAATCATCTCCACCAGTCGTTCAGACATACGTGGCACAATTAGTTCTTCTCTGTTTGATAGTCCTATCAGATTTGCCTCCGCCAAGGGTTTTGAGATGATTCCCAGAACTTGACTGCCTCCATCCTATACGACATTTGAAACGATCCCCATTAGTCCAAGATTGCCACCGCCATATACTAAGTGCATATTCATTTCAGATAAGACTCGACCCAATTCATGTGCTGCTGCTACATATTGTGGCTTAGTACCAACACTAGTACCGCAAAACACACAGATATTTTCAACTCGTCTTCTTGAAGTAGCTTCCATTTTTATCTGGATGCCTTCAAAAGTACAATGATGAGTTGAATTTATAACACCTGAAAAAGGTGAGTAAAAATAATAGCACTAGTACCTGCCAAATGACAATTATTAGTTAAACAGTAAAATGAATCGTGAAAGGTCAAAAAGTTTGGATCATGTCGGAGAAAATAAAAGAAAATAACAAAACGAATCACAATTATTAGGAAAATACAAAGAGATATAATATTTACAAGAAAAGTAGCGGCTTGATTGACGTCTATGCGTCAGGGACAAGCTTCTCATCCAGTTTTCTTATAAATTGGCAAACAAGGTCTTTTTTAGTCAGATTCACGAGACCTAACTATTGTATTTCTTTACGGAATTGTGTATATAACATGCGAATTTCATGATATACATACCCACTGGAATGCGTCTCAAGAGTTTTAGATATGTCATCCAAATACTCCTTACTTATGCCATCCATAATGAATTTAATCTTATCTTTGCGGTTATCAGACACCATTCCTAAAAAACGACAACGGGTATTACATGTCATGCGAGCACATTTATAGCAAACACCCATTCTTTTAGCTCTTCTCTTTTTAGCATAGGTGCTTCTTCCAAAACCAGGCAGATGTGAAATAAAAGAGTTAGAAGACTCACCTGCCAATTGGACCCATGCTTCAAATATCCAACGAATGTCATTAGGAATACCTTTGTTCATCAGTAGTCTCATTCATTCCAAGCGACCTTTGTAGACTTTCATCAGAGAATTTTGAGGGAGAGTAGGAAATTGCTTGTGAAGATTTGCGAGAGCATCTTCCATCCTGAAATGTGATTTTACCTACACAAATTAAACACACAAAAATAAAACACACCAAATCACAATATATACACAAATTGCATGGGTTGCCTCCCAGCTAGCGCTAAGTTTAAAGTCATTAGCTAGACATGATTTCCCGAACGTTAGGCTGGATCTAAAGTGTCACACTTTTTTTTTTTTTTGCTCAATTGATTCTCCCCAGTAGTGCTTGAAATTCTTGTTTTTAACCTTGAATGTTTTGTTGGAGTTGGGATCATGTATCTTAACGGCTCTATCTGGTAAAACCTTGGTGATTAAGAATGGACCTTACCACCGTGATTTTGGCTTCCATGGGTAGAGTTTCAACCTTGATTTGTTTAACGGTACCCTCTGCCCTAGTTATAGTGGTATACGCACTAACTTCTCATCATGTCTCTTCTTGGCCTTTTCTTTGTACAGTTTGGCATTCTCAAAAGGCTGTATGTGAAATTCCTCCAATTCGTTGAGCTGGTGGAACTGTTTCTCTTCTGTTGCTTGTAGTGCAAGAATTGGCTTCTTTAGTGTGCAGTACGCTTTATCTTCAGGCTCCACAGGCAATTGACATGCTTTAAGTTTGTCAGCAGAACTTTGCATTACATTGGAGGTCTGGATGGTACTATTTATCACATCAAGTCTGAAACATTCCTCCTTCTCGTCATTTAGGAAATACATGGCTTTAAAAACATTGAATGTTACTTCTTGGTCCTGTACCATCATAGTTAGTTCTCCTTTTTGTACATCAATAATGGTTCGACCTGTAGCCAAGAATGGTCTCCCAAGGATGATCGGCACGTCTTCATCTTCCTCCATATCAAGGATAATAAAATCTGCTGGGAAAATAAATTTGTCAACTTTGACCAGCACATCTTCAACTACACGTCTCAAAAATACAAGCGTTCTATCAGCAAGTTGTAGAGAGACTGAGGTGGGTATTATTTCTCCAATCTACAGTTTCCTGTAAATCGAAAAAGGCATCAAGTTAACACTTGCACCTAAATTAGACAAAGCCTTACCGAAGTCATGTTCTCCTATGGTGCAAGGAACAGTGAAACTGTCAGGATCTTTCAACTTCGGGGGAAGTTTCCTCTAAATGAGGGTGCTGCATTCTTCTGTCAATGCTACTGTCCCGTAATCTCCCAATCTCCATTTTCGTGAAAGAATGTCTTTCATGAATTTGACATAGCTGGGCATTTCTTCCAAGGCTTCTGCAAATGTGATGTTGATATGCAGCTTTTTGAACACCTCCAAGAATCTAGCAAACTGTTTATCCAAATTGTTTTTCTGGAGTCGTTGAGGAAAATGTGGAGGTAAAGTGATTCTTTCTTGATCTTTTTCTTTTTCTTCTTTTTCCTCCATATGTGGAACTGCATCTTTTGGAACTTCTTCAATGGTTGCCTTGATTCCAACATCTTTATTATTTTCAGTGCCGCTTTTTAAGGTAATGGCTTGACATTGCTCCTTCCCTCGGTTTCTTGGATTTGGTTTTGTGTTACTGGGAAGATTTCCTGGCGGTCTGTAACTTTGAGCATTGGCTAGTTGTCTAATTTGATTCTCCAGTGCTTTGGTAGAAGCAGATTGGCTCTGAATCATAGCATCATATTTTTTTAACTGAGTTAGCACTTTTGTAATTCTTGGTTCTTTTTCATGCTCATGGCCTTTGTTTGGTTGTTGTTGAAATCCAGGTGGTGGATAGTTCATTGGCCCTGAATTGTTGCTCCAAGCGAAATTAGAATGATTCATCCACCCTGGGTTGTAGGTGTTGGAACAAGGATTGTTCCCCTGTCTGTTGAAATTGTTGACATAATTCACCGTCTCTTCATGTTGAACTAGTTCTGGTGCTCCTCCATATGGTGAATTTATGGATCCAGTATTACCTTGCATGCTGAGAGTTTCCATGAATTTACATATCTGATCCAGCTTGGCATTTACTGCTGTGTTGGCTCCAACTTCATAAATTCCAGCAATTCGTTGAATCAAACACCTTTCTGTTGGCCACAAGGAGTTGTTGTTTGCCATTTCTTCAATTAAGTCTCAGGCTTGATCTTCTCCTTTTGCCATTAAAGCTCCTCCAGCAGCAGCATCAATTATGGTTCTCATTATTCCAGAAAGTCCATTGTATAAGGTTTGGACTTGTAGCCATTTTGCAATCTCATGGTGAGGATATTTCCGAAGTAAGCCTTTGTACCTTTCCCAAGCTTCGTAAAGGGATTCTGAATCTTGTTGTACAAAAGATGTGATGTCATTCCTCAACTTTGCAGTTCTTGCTGGTGGAAAGTACTTTGCAGGGAATTTTGTGGCTAGAGTGTTCCAAGTTGTGATGGAACCTGCTGGTAGTGAATGTAGCCAAACTTTGGCACTGTCTTTCAAGGAATATGGAAAAACTCACAGTCTCATAGCTTTTTCAGCTGCTCGGTTGTAGTTGAAAGTACCACAAACTTCCAGGAAGTTGCTGATGTGGGCATTAGGATCTTCAGTTGCATTCCCCCCAAACTGAACTGACTGCTGAATCATCTGAATGCATGTTTCGATGTCACACGCATTTGCTGGTAAGAGAGGAAGTATAATACAGGAAATGAGGCCATCAACCACATGAATGGTTCTGTCTCAAATAGGAATTGGTGGTGCAACCTCCAAAGGTTCAGGTTCCATGTTGATCAGTGCTTCTTGGCCTTCTCA
>SKCR01047206.1:0-29732 GCA_019454045.1 Zanthoxylum bungeanum
TCCAACATGACGGGCTCTCTGCCCCAACTGCCTCGCCGAAAGTGAGCCTGCCATCTGACTCCCTGTCACATCACTCTGTTTTCTACACTGCCACACTTCACCATTAAGATGCCAGCCTGTAAAGATCTCTCATACGGTGGTACATGTCAGAGGGAAAAGTCCAAATAGTCTCGATCATACGTCGGATGTCATGAGGACGGCCATACAACGAGTCGTACTATGCCAACTACTTCCGACCTGACCTGAAATATCCGAGCTCTTTCTCACGACTCAAAAAGAAAGATATTGTCGAGCCGAGCTACTGGGCTAAAGTGGTCGGTCTCGGCTCTGATGTTGTCGGTCTTTGAGACTTGCATCATGTTATGTCCTCTGGTCAGCCATATCCGGGAAATCGGGTCCGAACACCATGCCTGGCAGAGGAGTAACCAATACCCTCTGAACGCCCGTCTCTTCCAAATGAGAAATTTCATCTCTGCCCTTGCTTGTACTGTTCAAATACTTTGTCATAAAAAACATCATTAGCAGTTTCTTCGATATTTGAAAATAAAGCGAATATGGAAGGTTCAATATGTAATGCGTATTTAATAGAGGAAACATCAACTTTAGTTTTTGTTGACATTACTTTGAGCCATAAGGTAACACAAGCAAGCGAAGAGTTTCTCATAAATATCCAATAGAATCTCTCAATATTCACATATTCTGTCGACCATAAAGATGATTAAAATCACGACAGTTGCCTGCTTAGGAATTTCAAGATGCACAAACATATATTCAATTGAAATGTGAGTTTCAAATTAATTTCTTACTTTATTCATTATTATGATTCAATTTCCTAACATATTCAATATTCATTTTTAATCATTTTTTTTAATGAGTTATGAGAGACGTTACCGCATATTATAGATGAAGATGATGCTTGATAAATATTTTACCGGTTGGTTTCAAAATTATACAAGTAACCACTTGTGAATCGTTGTTTAATCATAACAACTATATATTATGTAAGAATATTTAAATTTGAACTGATGTCACTTTAATGATTAGACACGTAACATCGTAATCGAGAATAATTTTAATTAGGATCTTGCAGAAAGTCCTTCGATCACTGTGAGTTTGTATAAAATGTATTTCGTCAATGGTTATAAATTTCATAGAGAAAATCGCGATCTGAGTAGCTCTACTACGAATAGTGAAGTTTATATTAAGAGCTAAAATTATAGTGTCGGTGTAGGTGACTTCTTATTGGAGAAATGCAGCAGAAGCCTGTCGGCGGCGAAATCTACTTTTAAAATATTTATTAATCCGGATAATTAACTGGTATCATATACCTCTAATTTATCCTATTTTACCATAATCACTCATTATTATCAGATATTGGGAGTAATTATACATAACAACTCAGGACAATTGTAACATCCCCAGTACGAGAATGTTACTGGCAAGCAATAGATCCCACTGTCGCCTAAGCCTCTAACTCATGCACTAGAACACTTGCTCTTATCTTAATGCTATGCAATGTTTTACTCAATCATACATGCAACTAAATAACTTAAATAAAATTAAATGCGAGATCATGAACATATGTGTATGTATATATATATATATGTCTGAAAGCATTTATAATAAGTATACAACGTCAAACACAAGTCAATGATACAACAAAATGACTTCCATAGAACTACATTCTACATGAACATAGATCTGGAAAGATGGATCCGATGACTAGTGACTGCAGCATAACACTTGTCCTCGAATTGGGTCTCCAAAAGTAGCATATGGCTCACCAAAAGACGAATCCTGTAAAAGAACTGAGAAGTGGTGGGGGTGAGTCTTGAGGATCTCAGTGAGTGGAGCTACAAAATAAGAAACTAAATCAATATATCTGGGTAAAATCGTTTATTCTTAAAATGCTTTTGAGAACTTTATTTGAAAACTGATTCTTTTCTTTAAAGCTGAGGAAAAGCCTTTTTTCCTGAAAACTTTATGTGAAGAAAATCTCTGATACTGTGGAAAACTTGACGCATGGGGGCGTTACGTATCGCCGTCCCCCCATACGCCTAACTAGAGCCAGAAATGTAATCCATGACTTTGGGGCGTTACGTATCGCCGTCTCCCAAGCATGCCACACTTGTCCTGAAACTAGTGGTCTTGGGGGTTAGGAATCGCCATCCCCCAAGCCACTGAACTAGAGTCGGTAGTGCTGATCCATGCTACTACCTGACCCTGAAACTAGGGTCTAAGATCGTTACGTATCGCCGTCCCCTAGCCCTGAACTACGTGTGCACACGGTCTCTGTCCGTCAATTCCATAAGTAAGAGCTGAGGTGGTTTTTTCCCCAGACTCGAAAAATAACATAAAACTCATGCTTTTAAATCAACCTTGCATAAAAACGTAACTGATAATTTAATAAGGCTACCGTCCTAAAACTTTAAAAATAAATCTGAAACAATAAAAAGTGAATACAAATCAACTTTGACAGAAAAAGCATCCACTCACCTATTTGAAGTCCGGTCAAGTTCTCTTCACGTCGCTAGGGGCGAACGCGGCTCCTGATGAGTATCCTATTTCAACTTCTTTCTTCTTAACAATGCACATTGATCTCTATTTTCTTCTTTTAGGGTTTATTTTGATGGATTACCTTGTATAGCTTCAAGTTTTGACAAGAAAAATTGCAAACTCTCATTTTTTCACTCTCTCAATCTCACGGCATGCCAAGAAAGAAAATGAAGAAATGTTTTCCCTTTTATTTTTTTTATCATTTACTAACCAATTTCTCTAGAAAAATCTAGGTAACTTGTTGTTGTTGGGCCTTGGGCTTCTTTCTTCCTTTCTTTTAAATTTTTGTTGGCCCATGTAGGAAATCAAAGGAAAATTGGGCTTAGAATTAAGTAAGTGTTCATTGTCCCTAAATCGATCCCAGAAATTATTTAATGGCCGGAAAATAAAACCCCATGCGTCCCTAGACGAACAAAAATATTTGGAGTCGTTACAAATTCTCCCTCCCTTAAATTATTCGTCCTCGAATCAAAATGTTTAAAGGATATGATGTGTACCTTCATCCGCGAAGAGTTGGGGATATTGCTCTCTTATGGCTCCTTCCGGTTCCCAGGTACTTGTTCCTTATGATGTTGCCAAATCACTTTGACGGAAGGAATCCATCGAGATCGTAGCTTCCTTGTCTCTCTTCCCACAATAGCTACTGGCTGTTCCGAATAAGATAAGTCTTGATGGATATCAACTGTCTGGGGCTCCAACACATGAGATTCGTCATGCAAATACTTCTGTAACATAGATACGTGGAAAACTGGATATATTCTGTCCATGTTGGGTGGAAGCGCCAGTTCATAAGCTCTCCCTCCAACTCTCCGAAGTATCTGGAATGGCCCGATAAATCTAGGAATGAGTTTACCCTTTTTGCAGAATCTCATGACTCCCTTGAAAGAAGACACCTTTAAACACAAAATCCCCCACTTGGAACTCCAAATCCTTTCTCCGATGATCTGCATAACTCTTTTGGCGACTCTGAGCCGTACACAACCTTTCCCTGATCATTTTTACTTTTTCCACGGCATCTTGTACCAAATCTGGTCCTAATAACTTCTGCTCCCCGACTTCAAACCATCCAACTGGTGATCTGCACTTCCCTCCATACAAAGCCTCGAATGGTGCCATTTGAATACTTGCTTGATAACTATTATTATAAGAAAAGTATATAAGTGGAAGATACTGGTCCCAATTACCCTCAAACTCAATTACACAAGCCCGAAGCATGTCTTCTAAAGTCTGTATGGTGCTCTCTGACTGACCATCAGTCTGAGGATAAAAAGCTGTGCTAAAGCATAACCAGTGAACCCAAAGCCTCCTGAAATGATTACCAAAACTTAGAGGTAAACTGAGGACATCGATCAGAGACAATTGAGACAGGTACTCCATGCAACGACACTATCTCATCCAGGTACAGTTTAGCATATTGGGCTGCTGTGAAACTAGTTTTAACTGGAAGAAAATGTGTAGATTTGGTCAATCTATCCACAATTACCCATATAGAATCACACCCTTTTAAGATACATGGAAGCTCGATAACAAAGTCCATAGTGATCTTCTCCCACTTCCACTACGGAATATCTAAACTCTGCAACTTCCCTACTGGTCTCTGATGTTCAACTTTAACTTACTGACAAGTGAGACACCTTGTGACAAATTCAGCCACATCTTTTTTCATGTCATCCCACCAATAAATATCCTTAAGGTCGTGATACATCTTGGTGATCCCAAAATGCATAGTGTAAGATGAAGTATAGGCCTTCTCTAATATCGAGCATTTCAACTATGGAGCTTGAGGAACAATAATTTTATTCTGCTTCCTGATGAGGTTTTCACCGTCTAAATAATACTCATCCTCACAACCTTGTTGTAATCGACATCTAATCTGTTACACCACAGGATCCGCTTCTTGTGCAACCCTGATTTCATCGACGAGGGTGGATTTAACTTGAATATGCGCCCATAAACCTCCTTGTGTCGTCACTTGGAAATTCACTCCATCCAGCATACAACTCTGCATCTGTTCGACTGGGCGCTATCTCTCAATTGGCAAATGAACCAAACTTCCCATAGACTTCATGCTTAAGGCATCTGCGACAACATTAGCTTTGCCCGGATGGTACTAAATGGAGCAATCATAGTCTTTAAACAACTCCACCCATATCATCTGCCTCAAATTAAGCTTCTTTTGGCTCTGGTTATACTTAAGGCTTTTGTGATCGATGAAAAATTCAAACATTTCACCGTATAAATAATGCCACTATATCGTCTGAGCAAATATTATCGCAGCCATTTCCAAGTCATGAGTGGGATAATTTTGCTCATAAGGCTTCAATTTTCAGGAGGCATAAGAAATCACTTTCCCCATCTGCATCAATACACAACCCAAACCCACTCTAGAAGAGTCACAGTACACTGTAAATCCTCCTGATCCTGCTGGCAGTGCAAGAATAGGATCAGTAGTCAATCGGTGCTTGAGTTCCTGAAAACTCTTCTCGCAAGCATTAACCATTCAAACTTCACATTCTTCTAAGTTAGTCGCGTTAATGGAGGAACTATTCTGGAGAAATTCTCTACGAACCTCTTATAGTACCCTGTTAATCCCAAGAAGCTACGAATCTCCGTTACGCTTTTAGGCCGGTGTCAATTCTGAATAGCTTAAATCTTCTAGGAATCTACTCCAATTCCTTCCTTGGACACCACATGCTATGGGTGTTCACAGGATCGGGTCGCGGGACCCGATCCGGTCGGGTTTATGAAATTTAAAATTCAATTTCGGGTCAATTTAGACCCGACCTGAAATGTCGGGTCGGGTCACGGGTTTAGGTCAGAAAACTCGGGTTTGACCCGACCTGACCCGATGTAAATAATATTACAATTATAATATATATTTTTAATTATATGATTTTGACAAGAAACAAGTGTAGATGAAATGGCAAAGTCTTTACCAGTCTTTAGAAGGTCTCAGGTGGATATTAATCAAATTCTTTATCATTTCAGCTACTCGCCTTCCTTGTCAAATTTATATCAATAAAATATATATTATATTTACTGCATATTATGTTAACCGATCTGACTCGCAGTTTTTTGACCCGACCCGTTATGACCCGACCCGCGCATGTCACCTTCTCAAATTTTGGGTTGTTTGTCGAAGGACCCGACCCTATCGGGTCATAAAAAAAATCAAAAAACCCGACCCGACCCGACCCGACCCGACCCGACCCGTGAACACCCCTACCACATGCCCCAAAAATACCACACTATTCAAACAAAATTCACACTTCGAGAACTTAGCGTACAACTTTTGTTCTCTCATTGTCTGCAACACCTAGTGCAAATGTTCTGCATGTTCCTACTCACTACGCGAATACACCATAATATCATCAATAAAGACTATCACGAATCGGTCTAGAAAAGGTCTAAACACCATGTTCATCAAATCCATAAATGCTGCAGGGGCATTGGTCAGACCAAATAACATTACTAAGAACTCATAATGCCCGTATCTGGTTCGAAAAGCTGTCTTTGAGACATCACTCTCTCTAATCTTCAATTGATGATAACTCGACCATAGATAGATTTTTGACAAGCACTGCACCCTCTGTAACTGATCAAATAGATCATCAATCCTTGGCAGTGGATACTTGTTCTTGATCGTTACCTTATTTAGTTGCCGATAATCTATGCATATTCGTAATGTCCCATCCTTCTTCCTCACAAACAACACCGGAGCACCCCACAGGGACGCGCTGGGGCGAATAAAGCCCTTATCCAGCAAGTCTTGTAACTGCGCCTTCAACTCCCTAAGTTCTGCAGGGGCCATTCTGTAAGGGGAAATTGATATAGGTTGGGTTCCTGGTATGACATATATACAAAACTCAATCTCCTTATCCCGAGGTAGTCCTGGCAAATCATCTGGAAACAGTTCAGGATACTCCTTCACCACCGGGATCTGCTCAAGATCTAAATTTCCCACTCTACTATCTGTTACATATGCCAAGTAACCCATATTTCTCTTCTGAAGTAGCTTAAATGCCTGCATAGCTGATATCAAATTGTGAGGCACTACAGTTATATCCCTCTGATAGACTTTTACTGGTCTACCGGGAACATGAAGTGTAACGGTCTTCTCCCGACAATCAAGTACTGCATGGTGCTTAGCTAGCCAATCCTTCCTCAGAATGACTTCAAAGCTCAAAATACCCAACACTACTAAATCGGCATAGGAAAAATACACGTTAACGTCTATAGAACACTGGCTTACACCTTGTGTAGCTTCTAAGGGGTCTCCTACCGGTGTAGCTATAATGATAGGGAAGTCTAAAAGTTCGTTGTCCCTACCCATCCGAGTCACAAAACATGGCTCCACAAAAGAATGTGTAGCACCAAAATCAAATAATATCCTTGCTTGCACAGAATCAATCAGCAATGTACCTGTGACAACCACCGCAGGGGTGAGGGTATACACCCTGCCTTGAACTATACTGGAGGAAACCTATCCTCAATCACCAACTGATTGCCTCATTCCTCCTACTGTCTAGCCTCTACTCACTGGCCTTTGCTCTCCTCCTCCTACACTTATGTTAAGTCGTGGTTGGGGTGTAGATGGGGCAGCACTGAAAGATGGAAATTTCTCTGCTGGTACCGAGCAGTCTCTCTTCAAATGACCCATTTATCCACACCGATAACAACCTCTACTCCCAGATCTATAATTCTCGGTATGTGCTCGTCCACAAATCGAAAATTTTGGTAGACTTCGCTCAAGATGGGCTAATGAGGGAGAGGAAACTGCATGAGAGGTGACACTCTGAGCCGGCCTACGATCCTGTTCTCCTTGAACTGAACCCATGTCTTTGCGTGCCGTAGGCGGAGCTGACATCTACTGTTGTCTACTAGGGCCACTCTGTTGCGGCCTAGTCATCTCCTCTATTCTAGATTTCTTTCGAGACTCCCTCTCTACTTGTCTCTCTCTAACCCATGCTTCAAACCGCAAGGTAGCATCTAATACTTGGGTATAGGTAGTGGTCTCTGTGAAATAAGTGGAGCGGAATAAATAGTCTCGAAGCCCATTCTTAAACCTCTTCACCTTCATTTCCTCTATACTTATTAGATGTGGGGCATAGCGAGACAATCGTGTAAATCGTATGTCATACTCAGAAACTGTCATCTGCTCGCCTCATACAGCTGTTCAAACTCTCGGGCTCTGGCATCCCTGATACTCTGTTTGGTGTTCTCTAAGTCACAGAGTGACAAATCTATCTCCATGTCTATGACGTATTAGTTTATGAAGGCTTTTCTAAGGCCTTCTAATCTTCTCTTACTTTTTTCTCTAAATAAAGGTACCGTACCACAAGTGCACCCTCAAGCGACATCTCAAACATCTTCTAAACTTGGCATTGGGATAAACCAGTGGAACACATTAATGAAACGTATTTGCGAGATAGATACATTTTGGGTCTCCATTTTCGTTGAACTTCACCATCTCTGGCATTCTAAAATGTGAAGACATTTTCTCATTGAATGCCATAGCATTGCCATCTAAAAGATCCTTATGTTTGCCCTTCTTCTTTTGGGCCACTGTCTCTATTTTCTCCTTTAACATTTTTAATTCAGCCTCGGTCTAAGACTTGGTCATTCTTCCCGCAGCATATTCAGCCATATCTTCTTCATCATATGGACAGGGCCTCCCTCAATCATACTCTCGGGCTCCTCACACATTTTCTTACTAGCCTCGGCCCATGCTCATTCCCAAATCTTCAAGAATGAGAAAACCCGGTTTCTTTCCTGTTCATATCTAATATGAAGTCTGTCTAATAGATTTTCATGGAACCTTATTCAAAATAAGTATTGCACTGTTTAATGCGTATCCATAGAAGGAGATTGGTAACTCAGAGCGACTCATCATAAACCTTACTATATCCGACAAAGTTCGGTTTCTCTGTTCGGACACACCGTCAGGATTGAGGTTTTCCGGGAGGAGTCCACTGTGAAAGAATACCATACTCTTTCAAATAGTCGAGAACTTATTGCTTAAGTATTTCCATCACGGTCTAATCGTGATGTTTTAATACTTTTGCCGATCTGTTTTTTCTACTTCGTGTCGAAACTCTTTGAATTATCAAAAATTTTCGATTTATGTTTCACAAGAAACACATAACCGTAACGCGATGCCACATCTGTAAAGGTTTCGAAGTATTCATATCCACCTCTAGCCTAGCTAGACATGGGCCCATTTACGTCACTATGAACGAGGGCTAACAGATCGGTGGCACTTGCACTTTTACCAAGTAAAAGTTGTTTTAGGCACTTTGCCTAATTAACTAGATTCGTAGACATCATTTGAATTAGAATCAAATCCGTCCTAGTATCCACTATTCGAAAGTGTGGATATACGAGTCTTGTTTAATGTGTCCCAGAAAACAATGCCACTTTTATGTCTCAACAGATTAATTCAGTTTGAGCTATTTGTTTGTCATATTATATGTTTGAGATTTGTTTATATTCAAAATATAAATACTGTTATTTACATCTAATGTGTATATCTCAATATCATCTTTATAAGCAGAACACTTAGTGTTCTAGAATATAAAGGTATACCCGCAACGGGTTAAACTAGATATAGAGATAATGTTTCTAGTCAAACTAGGTACATTATAACAGTCTCCTAATTTAAGTACATGCACAAAGGGCAGTTCCAAAATTTAGGTTTCTACGACCAAAACAGTGACTCTCGTCCCGTTTCCGATTTGCAGATCCATCTCACCTGAAGTCAGTATCCTGCTAATCAGCAGATCCCACACATCAGTACATATATTTATGTTCCACATCCAGTATCTAAAATCCAATTTTAAAACCAGCAGTGAACATGTTTATAAAAAACATATCTGAAGCTGAAGCCTTGCCCCGCCTTCACTTCCTTTATGTCTGCCTTGTTGTAGGCACTGCATTTTTGCATATAAGTCCCGATGATGAGTCTCGTACGGAGGCACTACTCTTTAGGTTGCGGAAGTCGCGGGAAACGAATCTCGGAAGGGGAAATTCAGAATAAGTATGTCAACGGATTCAATTCACAAGTTCACTGCTTTCGCATTCGTGCTGCGTTCGTGAGCACGTTCGAACGTCAAGTAGATTACGGGCGTTCGTGTAGCGTTCGAATAGGCCTTCGAACGGTGTCGGTACTTTTGGTTTTGCTGCTAGCCTCACGCCCAAGCCCAATTAGCCCACCAAAACCCATCCAAAAAATAATTAAAATATTTAAAATGCATGTCACAAATTAAATTAAATTAAATTAAATTAAATAAATCAAATTAAATCTCTTCCTAATCTAATCTAATCCCTTCCTAATCTAATCAAATCCTTTCCCTAATCAAACACCAATTAAGATATTCACTCCCTAAATTAAACACATCTTTTCCTTTCATAAACCAATCAAAATACTTTCCTTTTTTTGAGGATTTCCTTCCTTTCCTAGAAACCATAGAAACCATTATAAAAAGAAGCCTAAACCAACCTTAGAACCCCCAGCTCATTCTCACAAAAATACAAAAGAAAATAACCTATCATTCACACCCAAGGCAAAAAAAAAGCAAGAAGCAAATAATTCTCTCTTCTCCTCCTCCCTACCATCACCAAAACACTCTCCCAAAACAGCAAAGGAACATCACCAAACACCCCCATAATTAGTAAACATCATCACCGCAAAACACCCTGAAAACAAAGCCCTAATTCACGCACCAACAACCTTAAACAGCAGCCCCAATTCACGCCAAAACAACACCAGAACTACAGCCCAAGCAGTGAAAATCGCAACCCCTAATACCCTCAAAAAATAAAAACACAATCCCTTAATATAGTGAAAACAGTGACCAGAAAATACAGCGAAAATAGCAGCAAAACAGAGTAAAAACAGCAGCCCAAACAGTAAAACAGCGAAAGGAAATGTTGAACCATTGAACCGGAGGAATTGAGGAGCATCAACCCTTCCGACAACCGCATACCGCACTTCCGATAGACGACTAAAGAGGTTAGACCTGAGGGCACCTTCTTTATTTATTATCCTTTATTTTCATTTATTTTAGTACTTTATTTCATATGAGTGTTGTAGATTGGTGCATGATGTGATTTCCGGATGAACGAAATATGTGTTCTCTCTTGTGGTATATCGGATGGAAACCCGGACGTAAATTTCGTAGCCAAATCCGAATGGACGGTATTTTGGTTTGCACTCGGGATACAATGCCACGTACCACTTGAGAGATTCACATGTTTCGTTTCATCCAACCTTGCGTTTTAAGCATGATTTAGTCGTTAGTATGTTATTTATTTTTTAAGCATGATTTAGCTGTTAGTATGTTATTACTTTCTGCATGTTACTTATTTATGCATGGTAATGTAATGAGCATGGGCTAGCTAGGGTGGATTAAGGTCCTCTATTTTGAGGGATGAAAAGCCAAAGGGCTACCTTTGCCACGATGCTTTGCCGCGTCGGACGAAGTATGTTTGATTGAATGTGAGATATATTTAATCGGATATACGGAGTTCCACATTATTGTCTCATTCATTTGTATGCATCGTAATATAATGAGCATGGGCTAACTATGGTGGATTAAAGGTCCTCTATTCGAGGGAAATGCCTGAAGGCTACCTTTACCACGATGTTTTGTCGCGCCTTTTATTATGTCGTTTACCCTTTGCATATCATTGGTTTATTTACGCATGCATTGCATTCTAGTGCGCATGGGCTAACTAGGGTGGATTAAAGGTCCTCTATTCGAGGTAAATGCTTAAAGGCTACCTTTACCACGATGTTTTACCGCGCCGGACGAGGTACACTCGATTGAATGTGAAATGTGTTCAATCGGGCACACGAGGTCCTACATTGTGTATTTGTTCACCCATACATGTGTTTGTGTCATTTCATATGCTATTTTGACAATCTCGTTCGAACGCGTTTCCAAACGCTACACGAACGTATGCATCCTGCCTCATTCCGTTCGAACGCGTTTACGAACGCTACTCGAACGCGCATGCATTTTATTGTATCATGTATCAGGTCTCATCTCATTCGAATGCGTTATCAAACGCTATACGAACACGGATATTCTGTTTACCGTTCGAACGCGTTATCAAACGCTACTCGAACGCTTGCATTCTTTTTTCTGTTCGAACACGTTTACGAACGCTACACGAACTCGCACACACTGGACAGATTCCTTCATCATGTTTCATGCATGTTTGTTTCCTTAGTCATTCCCTTCCCAATCATATGCTTAGTTAACTCTCTTTAATATTTATGCCTTTACCGTTATTGTTTATTTATATTTTCCTGCATTTATTTGTTCGATATGCTCATGAGATTGTATGCTCGCTTTTATTATTAATGCCTTTATAGTTGTTATTAGTTACATTATTGCACTTTATTGTTTAATTCGTTCATGAATTATGTTCTTTGCCTTCATTTATTTCATTTACGATTATGGGTGTGCAAACTTACATGTTGCTTAAATTACCTGGTATGTGTTGCATGAGATTTGGTTGTACTATTGCATAAATCCTTTCACTACAAGTGGCATAAGTAAGGGACCATTCCGAACCCAACGGTTTGAGGTCTTCCCTTGCGAGGGGTGAGTGCGGCCTTAAATCATTTTCCCGGTTCACACCGGGTGGCGACTCCATTTTTAGTTCTCCGGTTTAGTTCCCCCGTGGGCTATTCCGTACTCCCGACCAAGGAGCAAGGCCGGGACAGTGTCACCGATTTCTGTGTCCTACACTTGTCCATACGGCAGTCACGCTTCTAGTGACCCCGTTTGCCACAGTTTAGGCAGACATCTTGGGATATGTCCTTTGTCTTCCCAGAAGACTGTGACGATTTAGCCTTGCCCTTTTCTTCACACCCCCATAAGCCTTCGGGCAAGCCTTGGCCTTCTGGATGTCGAAGTAAGATGCGCCTTGCGCTTCTTTCCCTTTTAGAAGCTCTGGCTGTGCTTCCTTGATCATAGCCATTAACTCTCCAAGAGTTTTCTCTTGGTTCAAGATGAACCCGCCTCAGCTTTCAGGCAGAGACTATAAGATCAAATCTATGGAAGACTCAGCCTCGTAGGTAATGCCCAGTTAACCTAGCTGTTCGATGTCAACAATCATCTGTGACACCTAGTTCTCGACAGATATACCCTCTGACATACGCGAGCATAAGAGCTTCTTTTGTACTTTTAATATCTAAGGATAAATCTATGAAGATCATTCAATTTCAATATCATACTATAAGGATCTAATCCTCAGTTCTGACGAAGAAATTAATGAGTCATTGCGGCAAGCATAACGGATTGAGCACTAAAGTTATCATCACCATGAGTCTTCCAAAGCTCATGCTCCACTATTTGCTCAACTCCGGGCTCAGGCCCGAGATGTCACTCTGTCAAATAAAGTAACTTCTCGGCTCCCAGGACTATCCTGAGGGTTTATTACCAATTTGAAAATTGAAGCCGCTTAAAGATAATTTCACCCAGGATTATGTTTTAAACGCTAATCTTTCAGTTATCTTGATTCCAATAGTCTAACTATCCAATCAACGATTTCGGGTACAATCGAATATAATGATTACTATAGTCTAACTATATAATCAACTACTATTTGATTGGTTAAATTCAAATATATTGATTACTATAATCCAATTATATAATCAACTATAAATGAAGTAGTTTGAATACAGTCCAACTGTTTAATTAAAACAACAATTGAATATTAGTCCAACTAATATATTTAAAAATAATTGATGACGAAAAGAAATGAGCGCGTATTGGCAAGTATCTAAACGAAATTGCAAATTTAATACTTGCCTCCCACTATTCAATACTAATTCTTTATTTAATTCCAAATTAAATAATTACACTTTAATAATGTGCCTTTACGACTTAGATTCTAAATATAATCTTAATGGGTCTCAAAGCCCAATTAACATCCAATGTCAATTTAATTAAAGTCCAATGGGCTTTCAATTAATTTCTTAAGGCATGAACTTTGGCAACCAAAGCCCAATAAGGAATCACCATTTGTCACAAAATTAATTTTGGCCCATTAGGCCCAATTAAATTTTAAAAGGCCCATTTATTATATTTGGACTTAATGGAATGGTTTTAGGCCCAATTTGGATCTAATCCAATTGTCCTAAACCAACTTAGCCCAACCAAGCCCATTAGGCCCAAATACATCAATATTAGCCCAATTCCAAATTAAGCCTAATTAATTAAATTCTAATATTCCAAATTTTACAATTTAATTAATTAAAGTGTTTAGCCATGATTAATTATTTAAATTAAAATTTCCAAAATACCAATTTGCATAATTAATCATGCTTTATTATATTCAATACATGTCCAACATTATTGAAACAAAATCAAGTCATTAACATGCTCCCAAGGTCACGGCAATATGATATTTTAATTTCCGATTTTTATTTCAATCCAATTAAATCACAAATCAATATATATCATGTCTTTAAACACATCCATTGGTCTAAAAAACAAAAATTACCATGATCTACAAAGGGGTTCATATTCGGCCAAGCCTATGTATTTGGGGAAAATTAATCCAATTAATTTTTCACAAAATTGATCATGCATAACTCTAAGTTATCAATATATAAGCATACTTAAACAAACAATTTGATCAAATCATGCTCAAATCAAAAATACCCAAATTTTAGATTAAGAACCCTAATTCATTTTCATGCTCAAATAGGCTCTGATACCATTGTTGGGTTTCTAAGGTCGAACCAAGATCATTTTAAGCATGAAATAATGTGAATACGAAAAGAAATATAGCGGAAATATACTCACTTTGATCGGTTATAGGATGTGTAGTAAACAAAATTTTTTTGCTCTCTTTGAAGTTGTTCCAAGCTCCTCCAAAGTTGTGAATCAAGCTCCAAGCTTTGATCTTTGATTCCAAGCTCAATGGGAATGGTTGTGATATTTTTATATCGTACCGCACCAAAAAGTGATGAGAATGTGTTGTGATATTTTTATATCGTACCGCAAGTGTACGGTGTCAAGTTTTAGTATAAATGAGTTTAGAGTGTCGAACCCACAGGGATTGCGTTAACTCGCACTAAGTACTACAATTAATAATCCTAACTTTATTTAGACAACAAATAATAAAGATTTTTAATAAATAAATAAAAAATAAAAATATTTAGATAGGAGGAACTAATACGATAGAGATTCTGGATCCTGATTTCACCTAGCTGTAGCCTATGTATTTGTCATGCCAATTAATCATTGTTCGGTTATATTGTTTATAAGTCAAGACTCCGAAATTATCCACTCCCTCTCTCGAGTGCCGAGTGAAAATATCATTAACTACAGACTTCGATATCTCTATAAAAATCCAATAGTTAACAACTCATTACGATTGGTGATTCTATTTTAGCGACTTCAAAGGATTATAGATTCTCTCGAACTCTATAAAATCCTAGGTTATATTCTCTAGATCTATTCAAAATCCCCTCTCTCGAGTGATAGATTCTAAACATTCATCATCTTCAATTGTGGCCAACAATCAAGAAGCATAAACTCAAAAGAATATAAATAAATCAATAAAACTTCATAACAAAATTTATAAATAAAATACAAGGTTCAAGAATTAGTTACATCAATCTCCAGAATTAAGGAGTACATTCATGACAAAAGATAAAACATTGAATAATCAAGCCACGAATCTAATGGAAATCATTAGAGTTTTAAGAAAGAAATAAGAAGATAAAACCCGAATTGAATCTCTTCTCTCCGGATATTACAGCCTTTGTCTCTTCTTGTCGCTCTTCAATCCTCTCCTTGGATCTCTAAAATATGTGTTCTGTGTTTTGTGCTCTGTATTAGCCTCCCTTTGAGTGTTGGATGTAATGTTATATTTAAAGTTGAGTCTGGGAGTCTTTGGGTGGCATTAGGATTATTAAAAACCCTAAAAAGTGAATCCTGGAACGTGTAGGTTTTCTTCCGGATCATTGCAGCTTTTGTAAGTGGGCGCGCCGCGGCGCTGAACTTTCGGGAAAATGTATGAGGGTTGCATATTGGGAAGGCGTCGTGGCGCCACCTTTTTCAATTTCTACTGGGGCCATGGCGCCTATTCTCTTCACACTAACTGGCGCCGTGGCGCCAGTTTGTTTCTTTCATTCAATTCAGGCGCCATGGCGCCTAATTGTGAAGGATTATTGGCGCCGTGGCGCCATCTTCTCGGGAGAATGTATGAGCTTTATCACTGCTACTAGCGCAATGGCTCCTGATGATTTGTCAATGCTCCTGTGGTCGTCCTGTGTTCCCGAAAGTTCCCAAAACACGTGCAATTATTCCCAGATCCATGTATTAATGCTCCTACAAATAAAACATGAAATAAACTATAAATAATATTTAATATCTCGAATATAACAAAATAATAAGCTGAGAATACCATAATAAGTGGGTATAAACCACACTTATCAAACACCCCCAACTTAAGGTTTTGCTAGTCCCGAGCAAAAGATAAAATAAAAACTAAGTTATAATAAACATTAAAAATAACTAAATTAACTAAGCCACTTTCGTAGGGATCACGATTGCATTTAGCGTATGCAACAAGCCTTTAAACCCCTAGGCGGCCCTATTGGACGAGTTATAGTCTCGTGAGGGCTTACAGCAACGACACCCACAAACGTCATTCACACACAATCATGCAAAAATATAAAAATAACAAAACATAGTCTCGATAGTTACGCATAAATATATCCTCAAAGAAAGCTTATAAATGAAATCAAAGAATTTTCAAAGTACGCAATTGCAACTCGAATCCAAATTCTCGAATAAATTATCTAAGCTAGACTCACGGTGTGTGTGTGTAAAGGTTCATTCACAGCTTTGATCTTAAGTAAGCCAACTCAATGATTTCGTTTAAAATTAGAATCGATGGGTCAAACCAACATAGATATCTCAATTATGCTCTGTAATTGCCTTATTTTGTGTTTGGTATGGTATGGTTTTTTCTTTTATTTTCTTGTCTCTTTTTTCTTTTCTCTTTTTGCACTTTTTTTTTCCAACTCACCTACCCTTTAAGGTAGCATTTCTCCTCATGGTGGTCCTAATACTCGCCCATGGGTAGCTTCACGCTTATCGGTTATAGGTGGTTTATTTTCTTTCTTTAGAGACATTTTTCTTTTTAGCTATACCATACTTCATAACACTAGCAAATCAAGATATATATCTAAGCAAACGGTCATTCATCGACATGCAATTTCTTCACTAGTCACCTTGTCAACTGCTTAAGTTTTACTGCTAAAAACCTGTTTTTTTAAGTGCTTACGAGTCTAACATAGATCAATTATTCAAGGCATCAGATAAAAGTAAATTAGGCACTTATCGTTTCTAAAATTTCACACCCATAAACAAACAATATTATCACAAGATTTATTCTTTACTATCAAAGACTAAATTTTTTTTTTTTTTTTCAAAAAAATTTAAACAACTAAATAGCAAGTAAACAACATGCACACACCCCCAAACTTAAAATTTACATTGTCCTCAATGTAAGATAAATATAAAGAACAAGAGTGAGGAACAACACTACCGTGCATGGAGTTGATCAGACTCTTGCTGGTTGGAATTTGGTTGCGCGGGCGTTGTGTGTCTCGTGCTACCTGCATAAATAGCATGCAAATAAATAAATAGCACACAATAAAATAAAATAAAATAAAATAAAAAGTAAAGAAAATAATAATAAAAGAAATGCAAGGGTTGCCTCCCCGCGAGCGCTAAGTTTAACGTCTTCAGCCAGACGCAACCACCCAAATGATTATGGTGGCTTAAAAGTAGTGAACCGGGTAATCTCATCTTCTTTCTTCTTTGGTATCCACCGGTTTTTATGACATGAAAAAAACAGCTTGGCAGGCTGTGGTAATTTATCTATAGATGGTCCCCCAAGATATGTAGATTTTCCTTCAATTGGAAATTCTGGACTGCACATTCGGCGAGTTGTGGGGGACGATACTTGAGCTATCAGTGCACCAACAGGATCTGCCATTACTTCTTTTTCAACTCTCCTCTCGTATAAATAATAATAATAATAATAAAATAAAAATAAAAATAAAAATAAAAATAAAAATAAAAATAAGAAATAAAAACAAAAATAAAACTTAAGACAAAAATAAAGGAAATAAAAATAATAAAATAAAAATAAAAATAAAAATAAAAATAAAATTCTAAATTAAAGCTAAAATTACTTGGTAGTAGTATTAATGTGAATTAAACAAACAATCCCCGGCAACGGCGCCAAAAAATTGTTGTGATATTTTTATATCGTACCGCAAGTGTACGGTGTCAAGTTTTAGTATAAATGAGTTTAGAGTGTCGAACCCACAGGGATTGCGTTAACTCGCACTAAGTACTACAATTAATAATCCTAACTTTATTTAGACAACAAATAATAAAGATTTTTAATAATAAATAAATATAAAAATATTTAGATAGGAGGAACTAATACGATAGAGATTCTGGATCCTGATTTCACCTAGCTGTAGCCTATGTATTTGTCATGCCAATTATCCTTGTTCGGTTATATTGTTTATAAGTCAAGACTCCGAAATTATCCACTCCCTCTCTCGAGTGCCGAGTGAAAATATCATTAACTACAGACTTCGATATCTCTATAAAAATCTAATAGTTAACAACTCATTACGATTGGTGATTCTATTTTAGCGACTTCAAAGGATTATAGATTCTCTCGAACTCTATAAAATCCTAGGTTATATTCTCTAGATCTATTCAAAATCCCCTCTCTCGAGTGATAGATTCTAAACATTCATCATCTTCAATTGTGGCCAACAATCAAGAAGCATTAAACTCAAAAGAATATAAATAAATCAATAAAACTTCATAACAAAATTTATAAATAAAATACAAGGTTCAAGCATTAGTTACATCAATCTCCAGAATTAAGGAGTAAATTCATGACAAAAGATAAAACATTGAATAATCAAGCCACGAATCTAATGGAAATCATTAGAGTTTTAAGAAAGAAATAAGAAGATAAAACCCGAATTGAATCTCTTCCTCTCCGGATATTACAGCCTTTGTCTATTCTTGTCGCTCTTCAATCCTCTCCTTGGATCTCTAAAAATATGTTCTGTGTTTTGTGCTCTGTATTAGCCTCTCTTTGAGTGTTGGATGTAATGTTATATTTATAGTTGAGTCTTTGAGTCTTTGGGTCAATCTCCGGCAACGGCGCCAAAAACTTGTTGTGATATTTTTATATCGTACCGTAAGTGTACGGTGTCAAGTTTTAGTATAAATGAGTTTAGAGTGTCGAACCCACAGGGATTGCATTAACTCGCACTAAGTACTACAATTAATAATCCTAACTTTATTTAGACAACAAATAATAAAGATTTTTAATAAATAATAAAATATAAAAATATTTAGATAGGAGGAACTAATACGATAGAGATTCTGGATCCTGATTTCACCTAGCTGTAGCCTATGTATTTGTCATGCCAATTAATCCGTGTTCGGTTATATTGTTTATAAGTCAAGACTCCGAAATTATCCACTCCCTCTCTCGAGTGCCGAGTGAAAATATCATTAACTACAGACTTCGATATCTCTATAAAAATCCAATAGTTAACAACTCATTACGATTGGTGATTCTATTTTAGCGACTTCAAAGGATTATAGATTCTCTCGAACTCTATAAAATCCTAGGTTTATTCTCTAGATCTATTCAAAATCCCCTCTCTCGAGTGATAGATTCTAAACATTCATCATCTTCAATTGTGGCCAACAATCAAGAAGCATTAAACTCAAAAGAATATAAATAAATCAATAAAACTTCATAACAAAATTTATAAATAAAATACAAGGTTCAAGCATTAGTTACATCAATCTCCAGAATTAAGGAGTAAATTCATGACAAAAGATAAAACATTGAATAATCAAGCCACGAATCTAATGGAAATCATTAGAGTTTTAAGAAAGAAATAAGAAGATAAAACCCGAATTGAATCTCTTCCTCTCCGGATATTAGCCTTTGTCTATTCTTGTTGCTCTTCAATCCTCTCCTTGGATCTCTAAAAATATGTGTTCTGTGTTTTGTGCTCTGTATTAGCCTCCCTTGAGTGTTGGATGTAATGTTATATTTATAGTTGAGTCTTTGAGTCTTTGGGTGAATCTCCGGCAAAGGCGCCAAAAACTTGTTGTGATATTTTTATATCGTACCGTAAGTGTACGGTGTCAAGTTTTAGTATAAATGAGTTTAGAGTGTCGAACCCACAGGGATTGCGTTAACTCGCACTAAGTACTACAATTAATAATCCTAACTTTATTTTTAGACACAAATAATAAAGATTTTTAATAAATAAATAAAATATAAAAATTTTAGATCGGAGGAACTAATACGCTAGAGATTCTGGATCCTGATTTCACCTAGCTGTAGCCTATGTATTTGTCAGCCAATTATCCGTGTTCGGGTATATATATTTTATAAGTCAAGACTCCGAAATTATCCACTCCCTCTCTCGAGTTCCGAGTGAAAAATCATTAACTACAGACTTCGATATCTCTATAAAAATCCAATAATTAACAACTCATTACGATTGGTTATTCTATTTTAGCGACTTCAAAGGATTATAGATTCTCTCGAACTCTATAAAATCCTAGGTTATATTCTCTAGATCTATTCAAAATCCCCTCTCTCGAGTGATAGATTCTAAACATTCATCATCTTCAATTGTGGCCAACAATCAAGAAGCATTAAACTCAAAAGAATATAAATAAATCAATAAAACTTCATAACAAAATTTATAAATAAAATACAAGGTTCAAGCATTAGTTACATCAATCTCCAGAATTAAGGAGTAAATTCATGACAAAAGATAAAACATTGAATAATCAAGCCACGAATCTAATGGAAATCATTAGAGTTTTAAGAAAGAAATAAGAAGATAAAACCGAATTGAATCTCTTCCTCTCCGGATATTACAGCCTTTGTCTATTCTTGTCGCTCTTCAATCCTCTCCTTGGATCTCTAAAAATATGTGTTCTGTGTTTTGTGCTCTGTATTAGCCTCCCTTTGAGTGTTGGATGTAATGTTATATTTATAGTTGAGTCTGGGAGTCTTTGGGTGGCATAGGATATTTTAAAAACCCTAAAAAGTGAATCCTGGAACGTGTAGGTTTTCTTCCGGATCATTGCAGCTTTTGTAAGTGGGCGCCGCGGCGCTGAACTTCCGGGAAAATGTATGAGGGTTGCATATTGGGAAGGCACTGTGGCGCCATCTTTTTCAATTTCTACTGGCGCCATGGCGCCTATTCTCTTCACACTAACTGGCGCCGTGGCGCCAGTTTGTTTCTTTCATTCAATTCAGGCGCCATGGCGCCTAATTGTGAAGGATTATTGGCGCCGTGGCGCCATCTTCTCGGGAGAATGTATGAGCTTTATCACTGCTACTAGCGCAATGGCTCCTGATGATTTGTCAATGCTCCCGTGGTCGTCCTGTGTTCCCGAAAGTTCCCAAAACACGTGCAATTATTCCCAGATCCATGTATTAATGCTCCTACAAATAAAACATGAAATAAACTATAAAGAATATTAAATATCTCGAAATATAAACAAAAATAATAAGCTGAGAATACCATAATAAGTGGGTATAAACCACACTTATCAAACACCCCCAAACTTAAGGTTTTGCTAGTCCCGAGCAAAAGATAAAATAAAAAACTAAATTCTAATAAACAATTAAAAATAACTAAATTAACTAAGCCACTTTCGTAGGGATCACGATTGCATTTAGCGTATGCAACAAGCCTTTAAACCCCTAGGCGGCCCTAGTGGACGAGTTATAGTCTCGTTAGGGCTTACAGCAACGACACCCACAAACGTCATTCACACACAATCATGCAAAAATATAAATATAACAAAACATAGTCTCGATAGTTACACATAAATATATCCTCAAAGAAAGCTTATAAATGAAATCAAAGAATTTTCAAAGTACGCAATTGCAACTCGAATCCAAATTCTCGAATAAATTATCTAAGCTAGACTCACGGTGTGTGTGTGTAAAGGTTCATTCACAACTTTGATCTTAAGTAAGCCAACTCAATGATTTCGTTTCAAAATTAGAATCGATGGGTCAAACCAACCTAGATATCTCAATTATGCTCTGTAATTGCCTTATTTTGTGTTCGGTATGGTATGGTTTTTTCTTTTATTTTCTTGTCTCTTTTTGCTTTTCTCTTTTTGTACTTTTTTTTTCCAACTCACCTACCCTTTAAGGTAGCATTTCTCCTCATGGTGGTCCTAATACTCGCCCATGGGTAGCTTCACGCTTATCGGTTATATGTGGTTTATTTTCTTTCTTTAGAGACATTTTTCTTTTAGCTATACCATACTTCATAACACTAGCAAATCAAGATAGATATCTAAACAAACGGTCATTCATCGACATGTAATTTCTTCAACTGTCAACCTGTCTTAAGTTTTACTGCTAAAAACCTGTTTTTTTAAGTGCTTACGAGTCTAACATAGATCAATTATTCAAGGCATCAGATAAAAGTAAATTAGGCACTTATCGTTTCTAAAATTTCACCCATAAAAAACAATATTATCACAAGATTTATGCTTTACTATCAAAGACTAAATTTTTTATTTTTTTTTTCAAAAAAATTTAAACAACTAAATAGCAAGTAAACAACATGCACCCACCCCCAAACTTAAAATTTACATTGTCCTCAATGTAAGATAAATATAAAGAACAAGAGTGAGGAACAACACTACCGTGCATGGAGTTGATCAGACTCTTGCTGGTTGGAATTTGGTTTGCGCGGGCGTTGTGTGTCTCGTGCTACCTGCATAAATAGCATGCAATAAATAAATAGCACACAATAAAATAAAATAAAATAAAATAAAAAGTAAAGAAAATAATAATAAAAGAAATGCAAGGGTTGCCTCCCCGCGAGCGCTAAGTTTAACGTCTTCAGCCAGACGCAACCACCCAATGGTTATGGTGGCTTAAAAGTAGTGAACCGGTAATCTCATCTTCTTTCTTCTTTGGTATCCACCGGGGTTTTTATGACATGAAAAAAACAGCTTGGCAGGCTGTGGTGGTTTTATCTATAGATGGTCCCCCAAGATATGTAGATTTTCCTTCAATTGGAAATTCTGGACTGCACATTCGGCGAGTTGTGGGGGACGATACTTGAGCTATCAGTGCACCAACAGGATCTGCCATTACTTCTTTTTCAACTCTCCTCGTATAAAAATAATAATAATAATAAATAAATAAAATAAAATAAAATAAAATAAAATAAAATAAAATAAAAATAAGAAATAAAAACAAAAATAAAACTTAAGACAAAAATAAAGGAAATAAAAAAATAAAATAAAAATAAAATTCTAAATTAAAGCTAAAATTACTTGGTAGTAGTATTAATGTGAATTAAACAAACAATCCCAGGCAACGGCGCCAAAAACTTGTTGTGATATTTTTATATCGTACCGCAAGTGTACGGTGTCAAGTTTTAGTATAAATGAGTTTAGAGTGTCGAACCCACATGGATTGCGTTAACTCGCACTAAGTACTACAATTAATAATCCTAACTTTATTTAGACAACAAATAATAAAGATTTTTAATAAATAAATAAAATAAAAAATATTTAGATAGGAGAAACTAATACGATAGAGATTCTGGATCCTGATTTCACCTAGCTGTAGCCTATGTATTTGTCATGCCAATTAATCCTTGTTCGGTTATATTGTTTATAAGTCAAGACTCCGAAATTATCCACTCCCTCTCTCGAGTGCCGAGTGAAAATATCATTAACTACAGACTTCGATATCTCTATAAAAATCTAATAGTTAACAACTCATTACGATTGGTGATTCTATTTTAGCGACTTCAAAGGATTATAGATTCTCTCGAACTCTATAAAATCCTAGGTTATATTCTCTAGATCTATTCAAAATCCCCTCTCTCGAGTGATAGATTCTAAACATTCATCATCTTCAATTGTGGCCAACAATCAAGAACCATTAAACTCAAAAGAATATAAATAAATCAATAAAACTTCATAACAAAATTATAAATAAAATACAAGGTTCAAGCATTAGTTACATCAATCTCCAGAATTAAGGAGTAAATTCATGACAAAAGATAAAATATTGAATAATCAAGCCACGAATCTAATGGAAATCATTAGAGTTTTAAGAAAGAAATAAGAAGATAAAACCCGAATTGAATCTCTTCCTCTCCGGATATTACAGCCTTTGTCTATTCTTGTCGCTCTTCAATCCTCTCCTTGGATCTCTAAAAATATGTGTTCTGTGTTTTGTGCTCTGTATTAGCCTCCCTTTGAGTGTTTGATGTAATGTTATATTTATAGTTGAGTCTTTGAGTCTTTGGGTGAATCCCCGGCAACGGCGCCAAAAACTTGTTGTGATATTTTTATATCGTACCGTAAGTGTACGGTGTCAAGTTTTAGTATAAATGAGTTTAGAGTGTCGAACCCACAGGGATTGCGTTAACTCGCACTAAGTACTACAATTAATAATCCTAACTTTATTTAGACAACAAATAATAAAGATTTTTAATAAATAAATAAAATATAAAAATATTTAGATAGGAGGAACTAATACGATAGAGATTCTGGATCCTGATTTCACCTAGCTGTAGCCTATGTATTTGTCATGCCAATTAATCCGTGTTCGGTTATATTGTTTATAAGTCAAGACTCCGAAATTATCCACTCCCTCTCTCGAGTGCCGAGTGAAAATATCATTAACTACAGACTTCGATGTCTCTATAAAAATCCAATAGTTAACAACTCATTACGATTGGTGATTCTATTTTAGCGACTTCAAAGGATTATAGATTCTCTCGAACTCTATAAAATCCTAGGTTATATTCTCTAGATCTATTCAAAATCCCCTCTCTCGAGTGATAGATTCTAAACATTCATCATCTTCAATTGTGGCCAACAATCAAGAAGCATTAAACTCAAAAGAATATAAATAAATCAATAAAACTTCATAACAAAATTTATAAATAAAATACAAGGTTCAAGCATTAGTTACATCAATCTCCAGAATTAAGGAGTAAATTCATGACAAAAGATAAAACATTGAATAATCAAGCCACGAATCTAATGGAAATCATTAGAGTTTTAAGAAAGAAATAAGAAGATAAAACCCGAATTGAATCTCTTCCTCTCCGGATATTACAGCCTTTGTCTCTTCTTGTCGCTCTTCAATCCTCTCCTTAGATCTCTAAAAATATGTGTTCTGTGTTTTGTGCTCTGTATTAGCCTCCCTTTGAGTGTTGGATGTAATGTCATATTTATAGTTGAGTCTGGGAGTCTTGGGTGGCATTAAGATTATTAAAAAACCCTAAAAAGTGAATCCTGGAACGTGTAGGGTTTTCTTCCGGATCATTGCAGCTTTTGTAAGTGGGCGCCGCGGCGCTGTGAACTTCCGGGAAAATGTATGAGGGTTGCATATTGG
This sequence comes from Zanthoxylum bungeanum, assembly GCA_019454045.1. Lineage (NCBI taxonomy): Eukaryota > Viridiplantae > Streptophyta > Magnoliopsida > Sapindales > Rutaceae > Zanthoxylum > Zanthoxylum bungeanum. The sequence continues at coordinate 25,060 of SKCR01047206.1, forward strand.
GAAGGCGCCGTGGCGCCACTTTTTCAATTTCTACTGGCGCCATGGCGCATATTCTCTTCACACTAACTGGCGCCGTGGCGCCAGTTTGTTTCTTTCATTCAATTCAGGCGCCATGGCGCCTAATTGTGAAGGATTATTGGCGCCGTGGCGCCATCTTCTCGGGAGAATGTATGAGCTTTATCACTGCTACTAGCGCAATGGCTCCTGATGATTTGTCAATGCTCCCGTGGTCGTCCTGTGTTCCCGAAAGTTCCCAAAAACAGTGCAATTATTCCCAGATCCATGTATTAATGCTCCTACAAATAAAACATGAAATAAACTATAAATAATATTAAATATCTCGAAATATAACAAAATAATAAGCTGAGAATACCATAATAAGTGGGTATAAACCACACTTATCAGAATGACAAGTGATGTGACTTGTGGGCCCCACTTGAATTCAAAATCCGAGTGGGCCCGCAAACACATCCCGGGTTCGGGTTCGTTAATTCTGAATTAACAAATTTTCCGTTGCGACGTGATTAAATCAAATTTAATTAAATAATTATGCCGAGAAAAATTACTATTAAAGTCTCTCGTGAATTAATTCTAAATTAATTCGTTCGCCCGAATTAAATTCCAATTTTAATTCGGTTATGAAATCTAATTTCATTTAATATATCGAATATATTATTTTATCGATTAATTCTGAATTAATCGTTCTCTCTCTTCTAATTGAATTTTATCCAAGATAAAATGTTACCGTAATTAATCTTAGATTAATTTTCTCTCTTATAATTAATCCCAGATTAATTCTATTCTAGTCATACGTCATCGGTGAATCTTCGGGAAGCGACCCATGAGATTCCTGGATATATTGGTAGTAAATCCGATCGTTGGACTATCCGAACACGTGTGTACCCGGTACCACGTTCTTACCGATTTACAAGACATGGATGGCTTCTAGCAAAGCACCGTGCCTACCCAATTCTCCAGAAATATTCTTTAAGGAATATATAATCAATGTCAGGCGTAGTATACATAGTATTGCGTATTACGATCTAGTATCGATATCACATGCTAGGCCTAGGGCTGGAATTGTGTCTACCCCGTACGAAGCATATATCGGATCTCTGGTAACTAGTCTCTATAATCGGATAATCATGACCTAGTCATATTATCCCGATGACTGTAGTACTAAAGAGTACTAGTTCCGTATCCTACGTGATCATCATATCCATATGACTGTAGTGATACTTCCATCTTGACATCACACCCAATACACTACGATTCTCAGTATACCCAGAAGAGGCGTACACATAACCTGTTAAAGCCCCAGATGACCAAACCAAATTATATTGATTGTCGCAAGTATTAGCGATGCAAGTCTCAGGTTAAGACCAAATACACCTACCCTAATTCGGATTCCCATAGACACATATCACGAGTTCTATCATACACATACATACACTCAGACATATTTAAAAACATCATGCAACCAACCATGAAACACACATAACAATCGATACATCAAAGATAATATCATTCAACAACACATAAATACGGCTGGCTTACACACACAATGCTCGTACGAGACTCATTACCTATTTTAGAATATGTATGAGATGAATTCCGTCCGAATGGATTCCTAACCAGCTTGACTACTATACCACAAGAACATTAACCAATCAAACATACATACATGCATGCATATCACGGCACACCAAACTCATCACACGACTTCTCATACACAAGTACATCCATGACAATAACTCCAAGACATCATTCAAATATTCACAAACATATATATGTTTCAAACATACGAATATACATATTATTACGAATGCAAATGTCATAACTTTAATCGTCCTCATATCTTTCATTCACCGATCAAACATACTTAGTTTCATATTTCCTATCTGGAAACCTTTAATACAGAGCTTATTAATTAAACAGTTTCATTCAAGAAATGCTTAGCTTACTTTTATTCCTTATCACACTTAACCATTTCAATCTCTATATAAATAACTCACATATATAAGACAATAACAACTTATTCATATTACATACACCTACATAAACTAAAGCCAACTCATAAATGATTATTTTCTCCATTTACCAATTCCATAAATCCAACCTAAACATATCTTAACATCATACTCATATATAAATACATGTTCATTTACTTATACATTGACATATTCCTTTACATACATACATTCATATCATTACAGATTCATACCCTTACGTACTTTCATACATACGCATAAAAATAAGCTCATTTCATATCATCTTCATATCATATTAATAACAAAGTCCCATACCTGTGGTGGTCGATTATCCTAACCATGCGTAACCTCGAACTTTATTCTCAAGAATATCTCTTATCTATTCTCGTCTTATCCTAAACACTTCAATAATTAATATATATTATATATATATATATATATATATATATATATATATATATATACACCAATCAATTATTCAAGCACTCATTGCATGAGTTACTTACTTGGCTTCACGAACGCTCCAAATCCTAGCCAAGTCTGCCAAAACAAATGGTGAAATACCGTCAGAATTGTAATTTTATAAAATTCTTGACTTAACTAATAAGAAATTGCAGGACAACCCAATAAAGTCTGATTTCAATGATTTTAGTTATATTATTCTTAAAACACCATTACAAACTAATTTGAGCCACTAGTGAACATAAATTCTCGATTTATGTATTTTTGGAAAATCTTTAGAAAAAAGTTTCTGCAAACGCTACAGAAGGGTCCCGAATCCTTCGAAACTACCCGGATTTATCCAAACATTCTCATAACATCATATATAACTCATAGCTATCATTAAAATCAAAAACATCATTATACGCAAAAACCCATTTTTATCAGAAATTTGCATATTCTATCGGATCGATCCAACTCATTCCATTTTCACTCGGATTTTACCAAATACACATATTCAATTTACTAATACTCAAACAATTCAATTTATATCCTTACGCTACTCTGCAAAGCTACTGGTACATCCAAATATTTAGTGAAAAATTTGAAATTAGAGAATTTTTATCGAAAGATCCTACCGAGATTTCGAGGGCATATACGGACTACAAATGATCCCACGAATACGCTGGAATCGATGAAATTCCGATCAGAGCTACTATTCAGTATGGTAACAATTCATCGAATCTTTTCTCCTCGTTTCACATGCAACCGTTCACTGAATGAAAAATCTGTCACAATTAACTTGTAGTACTCTCCGAGAGCTTCGATTTGGCAGCTGAATCAGACTGTGAAATGAAACGAGGAGCCTGGATTGGCAGACCCATTTTCGCACATCTTCTTCTTATTTCCGCCATTTTTTGGCGACCTGGGGGCTTCCGTCGGCCACCACAAGGTGGAGGGGTGGCCGGCGTACCCACCTTTTGGGGGCAGATTCTCTATCCCTAGTGGAGTGGCCATCTGTAGGAGTGAAGTATGATTTATCACTATTCTTATAATGTCGATGACCACGACATTATTGGGCTCACATCCCGTAGAGTGTACGGATATCCACAGGGATTAACCAGAGATAAAGGAGTCGCCACCTAGTATAAGACATTGGAAATTATTCAAGACCACACTATAGCCCTAACAAGGTTGACCTTAAATCGTTTGGGTTCGAAATGATCTATTAATGATGCCAGGAGAGTAATATCCAGGTTCAAAAAATGATTCACATGTATTATAATACAAAAATTACACAACAACAATTTAAAGGCACACAATAGCGCAAATATAGATTACAAAAAAGTAAATTAATAGATGTAAATATCCAGAAGCTGGAATATCAGGAAGCAATAATAGAACACGCATTAAACAAATCAGAATACATATCTTTCCGGCTTGGCTTCGAAAAATAATTGTACGTACTTAAATTCCAGGCATTTTTATCAATGTCCGACCGGATTTATGTCATCATATTAATGTCCGACTGAACTTGCTAGAAGTCTGGCTAGATATGCTCTACAAGACAGAAACGTTGAACCATACATGGAAACAAATAACAAGGGTACGACATGCTTGAAACCATTAACATAAAGTTAAGATCATGAATAATAGTGATTACGATAATAACACAGTGATAAAAACAATCAAGACAGTCACACAAATGGTATAAAACAATAAATATACACGCATAATTGTTTTCTAGTAGCATATAGAGTTGTATCTCGAGTGTAGATCATACTATCGTCCATTCCGAATCGGCTATGGAATTTACATCTGAGTTTTCTTTCTACATACCACTGGGATGCAGATATACGTGGCCAGATATAGTCAGTTATATCGTCGGATTGTCTTTAGGACACTTGTATATCTGGTCAGACATACATAATGTCTGGCCATATATACGGCGTCAGAATGTGGGATTAAAGATTTGGGGGGTCCTCAGGTCGTACCTTAAGAGTAAATCGACTCCGAGAATGCCTCTGAAGATTTAGGTTAGCTGCTGGATCTCTTCTTTTATTGGTGATTAGAAACTTAGGGAATTCTAAGGTTGTTTTTTCTTGTTCTCTGGAGAGAGAGAGGTCCTACTTTTATAGTGCTTAGGATTTGGTTAATAATGAAAGATTTCATCTGTTAAGGAAAGTAATTAAGAATAAAATGGAGGTTTTATGGAAAGTGGTTAAGAAGGAAAGAGATCGA
>SKCR01047207.1:0-30792 GCA_019454045.1 Zanthoxylum bungeanum
AACTCTGAGAATATGAGGCGTGAGGAGCCTCCGAACAGGTTGGAGGATGACATCCCCGCTTTTGATGATGACATGGCTGAATATGTAGCAAGAAGAATGACTGGGTCTCAGGCAGAATTGTAGAAGCTCCGGGATTAGGTAGAATCGGTTACCCGCAAAATGAGGGGTAAACATGAAGACTTGCTGGATTATGAGGCAATGACTTTCGAAGAACAATTGCCGGCTCAGTTCAAGATGCCTGATATGGCCAAGTTCAACGGGAATGGGGATCTGATGGTCCATCTTCGATAATATGTTTCAGTTATGAGTTCAGTGGGTCTATCAAAGCGTCAAGTTCAGAAAATGTTCGGGATGTCGCTCGAGGGGGCACCCGTGGTATGGTATCATGGCCTTGAGAGGAAAGTCAAGATGATTGGAAAGCATTGGCAGAGGCTTTTCTGAGTCAATATGTTACAGATTTGGAGATTGACTTGTCACTCCGTGATTTGGAGAACACCAAGCAGAAGCCGGAGGAGAGCTTCAAGGAGTATGTAGACCATTGGAGAAGCCAGCTTCTAAAGATGCAGACTCGGCCCTCAGAGAAGGACCAAATCAAAATGATCATCAAGGGCACCAAACCCTCCATTTATGGCAAGTTGAGGAGGATGACCTCCATGATTACTGATTTTTGACAGTTGAGGGAAACTGTCATGGATATTGAGAAAGAAGAGGCTGAGAATAGAAAGTTCTATAGCCTGAACAGGAGGCCCATTGGGGGAACATCAGGTACCAAACTTGTTTCTGCTGAAATTGCTGCCATCCAGAACCGGCGATTCTCCAACCTGGGTAGACCCTTGTCTAATGTGTTGGAGAAATTAAAGAGACAGAGACTTCTGAAACCCTTACAGACCAAACCACTTCCACACCCTCCACCACCACATCTCAACCTGAACCACTATTGTCATTTCCACCAACAGAAAGGCCATGACACTGACATTTGCGCCCGCCTCCGCCATGTAATCCAGGGCCTCATAGACTCCCAAAAAATACCCGACCCCGAAAAAAAGAACAGCCCAACACACATCGAAACCCCCTACCAAATTTTCACTTTATCCCACCACCTACCTATATGATAAGCTCTGGCCTACCCGAAAGCCTTGTCCTCAAATCCTTTGACTACCAAGCCTTTTGCCTGGGGATTTGGGATAGCGATCACGAAGATGAAACAGAACATGGGAAGAATTTCTGGGAAGACTTCTCCAGTAGTGATGAAGATGAGGTGAGAGGAATGACAGACAACAGACGTTTCTACAGTGATATGAATGAGAAGGGTAAAGAAGTGTTGACATAAGGGAGAGAAGTGATAGAAAATGTGGATAATACTGAAGGGGATGCAGTGCTGCTCTAGCTAAAGAAGACATGGGCACAGGTCAACATCTGGGAATTATTGTGTTCGTCACAGAAGTACAGGCCTGCTATGGTTGAAGTCTTGAGCAAAATAATAATACTAGAGGATGCTAATCCTACAATGTTTGTGGGTTAGTACAGAAGGAGGCTTTGCATGCAATAACCTTTTCTGAGGAGGAACTCCCGGCGGAGGGAAGAAATCATAACAAGACACTATTCATCATAGCTGAAGTGAGAGGACGGAAGACATCCTGTGTAATGGTGGATGATGGCTCATCCATCAATGTGTGCCCTCTGAAGATCCTATCGAGATTGGGAATGAAGGTAACGGATCTGGATCCCTCCAATATGACTATCAAGGCATATAATGACAGTAAGCGAGGAGTTGAAGGCACTTTCGCTGCAATAGTTAAGGTGGGACCAATTGAGGATGAGGTTGAATTCACTATGCTCAACATCCCAGCTACTTTTGCTTTGTTGTTGGGGAGGCCATGGATTCACAAGCTTGGGGGCGTGCCTTCCACTATGCATTAGGCCATCAAGTTTCCATATGAATGAGAGATCATCACCATTAAAGCTGAAGTAGATAATGTTGTGGCTGCTTTAGAGGTACAACCTTTCACGAGGTTCCAGGTGTCAGCAACCTTCGAAGAATGGGTGGATCCTAAGGTGGCTAGGATCATGGAAAAATTAAAGTTCGAGCCCGGTAAAGGTTTAGGTGTCGGAGGAACTCTGCCAAACTTTAAAGGGCAGACCACTCGGAGAGGACTGAGGTACAAGTCTGATGAGGATAAGGCGAAGGCCAAGAAGAAAGGTTTGAAGCTGATGGAATGCTTTGTGAAGGCTACTGGGTATTAAGGAGAGCCCGGACCAGTAGAAAATAATGGGGTCATGATACCGGGGATTGAGATATTTGAAGATGTGTTGGGTGAGAAACCACCGACGGAAGAAGTTACGAAGGGAGAAGATAAGTGGGAAGAAGAGCTGATGAAGCTGGAAAGCCTAACCTTCGAGGAGAATAAGGAGGCTGAGAAAAACACAGTTACGGAGGATGAAGTGTCCGTAGATGACGAGGATATTTATCTTCCTGATTTATTTGAGTGTACTCCCGCATTTGCTAGAAATAAAGACAATCATTTCGCTTACTTGCCTGAGTCTATTCCTTTCAATTTGCACGACTTGAGTGTATTTGATATCAGCACCACCAAAACAAATGCATTTAACCTTGGTACACCTGATAGCCCCAAGGAAATTCTAATTGCAAGTGAGGTTACCTCTGAGGAGCGGGAGAAATTAGAAGGAATATTAGTCAAATATGCCAAAGTATTTTATTGGTCCTACGAGGACATTCCCGGAGTAGACAGAAGCATCGCCCATCATACAATACCAACTTATCCAAATATGAAGCCAGTGAAACAGAAACATCAACGGATGAGACCTGAGTGGGCCGAGAAGGTCATATAGGAAGTCAAGAAACAAATAGATGTGGGGTTCCTGGAAGTAGTGAAGTATCCTGAGTGGTTGGCAGATATTATGCCAGTACCGAAGAAAGACGGGAAGGTCAGAATGTGTGTGGATTATAGAGATCTTAACAAGGCTTGCCCGAAAGATGATTTTCCTCTACCTCATATAGACTTACTAGTTGATAGTGTGGCTTTATCTGCCATGTATTCATTTACAGATGGGTTTTCAGGATACAATCAGGTTCTCATGGCTGAAGAAGACAAGCACAAGACTGCCTTTGTCACCAAGTGGGGCACATACTGTTACAAGGTAATGCCGTTTGGGCTCAAGAATGCAGGAGCTACTTAGCAGCGGATGGCCACTATATTATTCCACGATTTGATGCACAAAGAGATTGAAGTATATATGGATGACATGATGGTGAAATCAGAGACAAGAATCGGGCATATAGAAGCGTTGGAGAAGTTCATTCAGAGAGTTGAAAAATACCACTTGTGGCTTAATCCCAAGAAATGTGTATTTGGGGTAACATCAGGAAAATTGCTGGGACATACAGTAGGAATGGGAAGGATAAAAGTAGACTCTGAGAAAATCAAAGCAATCACCAAAATGCCCGCACCGAAGACTGAGAAAGAAGTTAGAGCATTCCTCGGGAAAATTCAGTACATTAGTCGGTTCATCGCCAAGTTGACGTCAGTATGTGAGCCTATCTTCAAACTGGTGAGAAAAGACTAACCAGTGAAATGGAATGAGCAATGTCAAGCAGCCTTCAACAAGATCAGAGAATACTTGGTAAAGCCTCCTGTATTAAAACCTCCAAGACCGGGCAAACCCTTAGTACTGTATTTAGTCGTAGAATCAGAAGCACTGAGGGCAATGATGGTACAGGCAGATGAGACAGGAGTAGAGCATACGGTTTATTATCTCAGTAAGAAGATGTTTTCGTTCGAAGCCCGCTATCAAGAAGTAGAGAATATCTATTTGGCAGTGGTATGGGCGTCCAGAAAATTGCATCATTACTTCCAATCTTACAAGATCCAGGTGGTAGCAAAAGAGAATCCCATAAAGTATCTACATTCAGTACCTTCGCTAGTGGGGAAGTTGGGCAGATGGTTAGTTTTGTTGACAGAGTTTGACATTGAGTACCTCACTTCCAAAGTAATCAAAGGGCAAACCGTAGCAGAGTTCTTGGCATTGCAACCTATTGAAGGTGATCAGTACAATTTTGAATTCCCAGATGAAAAGATCCAAGCAATAACAGTTCAAGAATGGAAGATGTATTTCGACGGAGCAGTGAATTGCAAAGGAGCCGGAATTGGGATCGTGATAGTGACCCCCGAAGGAGAAACCTTGCCTATGGCCAAGAGGTTGACGTTCGGAGTAACTAATAACATGGCCGAGTATGAAGCATGTGCTTTTGGATTGATTGCACAGATAGACTTGAAGGCTGAGAGCGTGGAGGTCCACGGAGATTCGATGTTGGTTGTCCGACAGATGCAGGGAGAATGGGAATTGAAGGAAGAACGGTTGAAACCTTACCTTTTTCACCTCAGAAAGTTAGCACAGGCTATCCCCGATGTAAGTTTCAGCATTTGCCGCGAGAAGATAATCATATGGCAGACGCATTAGCTACACTTGCAGCGACTTGGGAAAATCTAGAGAAGTTAGTGATGAGACCAATGGTACTGACAACAGCAAGCAGACCCGTTTATGAGATAGAAAGAGTTTTGGTAGTGGAGATCGACGATGAAAAACCTTGGTACCATGATATTCAGCGATACCTGAAACACAGAGAACTCCTAGAAGGAGCAAGCAGAAAAGACATAATAGCCATTCAGAAGTTGGCTTCTCAGTATGTGATTTTGAAGGGAGGGCTATACAAGAGGCAGACAAATGGCATTCAGCTGAAGTTTTTAAGAAAAGAAGAAGCTCAGAAGACAATGGAAGAAATACATGCCGGGGTATGTGGACCGCACATGAATGGGTTGAATTTGTCTCACAAGATTGTAAGATAAGGTTTCTACTGGTTGACCATGGAGACAGACTGTGCAAAACTGGTAAAACATTGTCATGATTGTCAAGCACATGGTAATATGAACCATTTGCCTCACACAGAGTTACACGTGCTATTAGAGCCATGGCCTTTTTCAGCATGGGGAATTGACATGATCGGAGAGATTCGACCGAATGCATCGAATGGACATCGTTTCATAGTATTGGCAGTGGAATGCTTCTCAAAATGGGTGGAAGCTGAGTCATTTCGTAACGTCACAGCAAAACAGATGGCGAAGTTCATAGCTCGGAACATCATATGTCGATATGGGATGCCGCATCATGTAGTGACAGATAACAGAGTTCAGTTTCAAGGGGAAACAAATGCAATGCTACAGAGATATGAGATAGGACATCATAAGTCGTCACCTTACAGACCGCAGGCAAATGGGGCAGTCGAGGCAGCCAATAAGACAATAAAGAAGATATTAGCCAAGATGATAGAAAACTGCAAAGATTGGGCTAACAAACTACCGTACGCCCTGTGGGGGTACAGAACACCAGTGAGAACAGCAACATGAGCCACACCTTACTCTTTGGTCTATGGAATGGAAGTAGTACTACCCGTGGAAGTTGAGATACAGTCCATAAGGGTTCTTGCAGAAGCAGAGTTACCTGAACAGGAATAGGCCTCGCAAAGATATGAGCAGTTAGCACTGCTGGATGAGAAGAGAATGAAGTCTCTACATCACATGCAGATATATCAGAAGAGACTAGCCCGAGCATTAAACAAAAATGTGCGTCCTACTAAGATCAGAAATGGTGATTTGGTACTTAAGCAATCAAGGCCGTCGATGACAGACCCCAGAGGAAAGTTCAGACCCAACTGGGAAGGACCCTATATAGTGTAGAAAGTAATGGGAAATGGGGTAGTGAGACTGTCAGATTTGGCAGGGAATGAGTTCACTGAGCCGATCAACGTGGACAGATTGAAGCAATATTTTGCCTGAGAAAGAGAAGACCTGGCAGAAGACCTAACCCAACGGAATAAGAAATTCATAAATGCATGCATGCATACACGTGACGTATTTGCAATCCTTTTGTGTTTGTTCTGTTTTGTAATCACATGTTTCAAAGAAGAATAGAAAGCAGCAAAGACAAGCCAACCAGAAGCAGCAACGGTACAGTGTCATCAGTTTCAGGAATAAACTAGCATCAGTTTTGGGGATGAGTCCCGGGGGCGAGGCCCACATCAGCATCAGTTTTGGGGATGAGTCCCGGGGGCGAGGCCCACATTGGCATCAATTTTGGGGATGAGTCACAGGGTCGTGACCCACATCATCGTCAGTTTTGGGGATGAGTCCAGAGCGGCGAGGCCCACATTAGCATCAGTTTTGGGGATGAGTCCAGGGGGCGAGGCCCACATTGGCATCAATTTTGGGGATGAGTCATAGGTTCGTGACCCACATCATCATCAGTTTTAGGGATGAGTCCCGGAGGCGAGGCCCACATCAGCATCAGTTTTGGGGATGAGTCCTAGGGTCGTGACCCACATCATCAGCAGTTTTGGGGATGAGTCATAGGGTCGTGACCCACATCATCAGCAGTTTTGAGGATGAGTCCCAGGGTCGTGACCCACATCAGCATCAGTTTTGAGGATGAGTCCCAGGGTCGTGACCCATATTGTCAGTATTATTGGGATGCGTCCTAGGGTCGAGGCCCCCATTGTCGGTTGTAGTTATTGGGATGCGTCCCGGGGTTGATGGCCCCCTGCATCATCAGTTTTGGGGATGAGTCCCAGGGGTCGTTACCTACATTGTCAGTGATATTGGGATGCGTCCCAGGGTCGAGGCCCCCGTTGTCGGTTGCAGTTATTGGGATGCGTCCCAGGGTTGATGGCCCCCTGCATCATCAGTTTTGGGGATGAGTCCAGGGTCGTGACCTACATTGTCAGTGATATTGGGATGCGTCCCAGGGTCGAGGCCTCCGTTGTCGGTTGTAGTTATTGGGATGCATCCCAAGGTCGATGGCCTTCTGCATCATCAGTTTTGGGGATGAGTCCCATGGTCGTGACCCACATTATCAGCGGTATTGGGATGCATCCCTGGGTCGAGGCCTACGTTATCGGTCGCAGTTATTGGGATGCGTCCCAGGGTCGATGGCCCCCTACATCATCAACTCAGCTCGAAGCAGCAGGCAAGTTAGGTGGCAGCTGGCGAGCAACGTAAGTAAAAATGCATTGCATAACTTTGATAGGATTGTCATTGTCACACAATACACAAGTCCCATCAAAATGGGGGCGACTGTAGGCACTGTATTTTTGCATTTAAGTCCCGATGATGAGTCTCATATGGAGACACTACCTTTAAGTTCTGGAAGTCGCGGGAAACAGACGTCGGAAGGAAAAAGTCAGAAATCACTACTTTGTTTGATTTTATTCGTTTGCTTAGCCTCGAGTTCGCTTTTTGGACCTCTATTTTAAAAAACATACTTCACGCCCATACAACCCCTAAAAATAGCCTCTGACCTGTACCCCTTGAGTCACGCCTAAAGCCCCTGAAAACAGCCCATGATCTGTACCCATGAACTGCACCAAACAGCCCCTGATCTGTACCTCTGAATCGCACCAAACTGCCTCTGACCTGTACCCTTAAACCGCACCAAACTACCTCTGACCTGTACCCCTGAACCGTGCCAAACTATCCCTGATCTGTACCGCTGAACCACACAAAACCCCTCATAAACAGCCTCTGAAACACACGCCCATCACCTTCCAAATTAAATAAAAAACACATATTAATCACATACCTAAAAGAAAAAAATCAAAAAAATCAAATATATCATCTTCCTAATCAAATCAAATCATATCTAATCACTTCCCTAATTAAAAGATTTTTTCCCTATCACACACTAATTAAAAATATCTCCCATAATTACACAAATCCATTCCCTTTTCACACAAGGTAAACCCCAACCCTTTGCCTATAAAAAGAAGCCTAAACCAACCTTCGAACCCCTAGCTCATTCTCACGAAAACACAAAAGAAAATAACCTAGCAACTCACGCCCAAAGCAACAAGAACCAAAACAAATAATTCTCTCTTCTCCTCCTCTCTACCATCACCGAAACACTCTCCCAAAACAGCAAAGGAACATCACCAAAACACCCCCCTAAACAGTAAGCATCATCACTGAAACATACCCCTGAAAACAGCCCTTCCATTCACCGAAAATCACAGCTCAAAATAGTCACTACAATCACCAAAAATCACCCATGAAACTGCACTGTAGTGACCGAAAATACACCCCCAAACAGTAGCCTAATTTACCAAAAATAGTGACCCAAAAAACTGCACCTTAAGACACCCTAAATATCGCAAACAGTAACCAAAAAACACATCAAGAAACAGCAGCGAAACGGAGTAAAACAGCAGCCCGAGCATCGAGGCAACAAAGAGAAATAATGAACTAGTGAACCAGAGGAGGTGCAGAGCATCAACCCCTTCCGAAAACCGCGTAGTGCATTTCTGAGAGACGAATTAAGAGGTTAGACCTGAGGGCACCCTTTTTTATTTATTATCCTTTTTTTTCATTTATTTTCTTACTTTATTTCGCATTAGTATTGTGGATTGGTGCATGATGTGATTTTCGGATGAACGGAATATGTGTTCTCTCTTGTGGTATATCGGATGGAAACTCAGACGTAAATTCCGTAGCCAAATCCGAATGGACGGTATTCCGATTTTCACTCGGGATACAATGCCACGTACCACTTGAGAGATTCAAATGTTTCGTTTCATCAAACCTTTTGTTTGAGCATGATTTAGTCATTAGTAAATTATTACTTTCTGCATGTTACTTATTTATGCATTGTAATGTAATGCGCATGGGCAAATCAAGTTGGATTAAAGGTCATCTCTTTTGAGGGATGAAAAGCCTAAGGGCTACCTTTACCACAACGTTTTTCCGCGCCAGACGAAGTATGTTTGATTGAATGTGAGATATGTTTAATCGGACATACGAAGTCCCATATCATTATCTTATTTATTTATATGCATTGTAATGTAATGCGCATGGGCTTATTATGTTGGTCTAAAGGTTCTCTTCTTGAGGGAAGAAAAGCCTAAAAGGCAACCTTTACCATGACATTTCGCCGCGCCTTTTATTATTTCGTTATTTGCTTTCTGTATGCCATCTCCTAGTTAAATCATGCATCATAGTGTAATGCGCATGGGCAAATCAAGTTGGATTAAAGGTCCTCCACCTTGAGGGATGAAAAGCTTAAAGGCTACATTTGCCACGACATTTTGTCACGCCAGATGAAGTACACTCGATTGAATGTGAAATATGTTCAATCGAGCATACGAGGTCCTGCATCGCGTATTTGTTTATCCATATATGTGTTTGTGTCATTTCAGATGCCATTTTGGCAATCTCGTTCGAACGTGTTTCCAAACACTACAGGAATGTATGCATCTCGCCTCATTCCATTCGAACAGGTTTACGAACGCTACACGAACGTATGTATTCTGTCTCATTTCTGTTCGAACATGTCTCAGAACGATACTCGAACGCGCATGCATTTTATTGTATCATGCATCAGGTCTTATCCAGTTCGAACGCGTTATCAAATGCTATACGAATGTGTGGGACACAGGATCTGGGGCGACGCATGCTGTTCCGGGCTCGCGGCCTAGTTGGGAGTACGGAGTAGCCCGTGGGGGACTAAACCGGAGAATAATGGAGTCACCACCCGGTGTGAACCGGGATAAAGATTTAAGGTCGCACTCACCCCTCGCAAGGGAAGACCTTAAACCATTGGGTTGAGAATGGTCCCTTACTTATGCCACTTGTAATAAAGTGATTTGTGCAATAATCTAACCAAGCCTAAGCAACATATTTCCAAGGATAAGTCACTCCTAAGTTTGCATGCATAGGTACAAAGCTCATATCTAAGTTTACATATAACACATTTTCATGCTTGCATACAACCTATTTGTATATAATCTATGTCTGAATTCATGCATAAAGATAAATTGACATACGGAAGACATACAATTTCACATTGGTAGGCACAGAAGCGCAAACACATAGCCTTCATATAAGCATGCATATTAAGGAAAGACACTTAAGCGCATAATAGAAATAGATAACTAAAGAGGTAATACAAATGCATAAGGTAAAAAGAGATAACTATATGCTAAGATAGACATATCGTGATGTGATGTAGGAGGATCTGTTTACCGTGGGCGTTCGTGCGGCGTCCGTATACGCGTTCGAACGGTAAACAGAAGGCTCGCATTCGTATAGCGTTTGATAACGCGTTCGAACGGGACCAGACAGAAAACATGCGTTCGTGTGGCGTTCTGAAACGCGTTCGAACGGGGTCACAGTAGCAACCTCCAAAATGCAGTAAACAACATGACATATACATGAACGAATGAATAGATGACATCTAATAAATTATAGCGGGCTAATAGCGCGGCAAAGCATCGTGGTAAAGGATTTTAACCTCTCAAAATAGAGGACCTTTAATCACATATACTAAGCCCATGCGCAATCAACACAATACATATATAAAAAGTAAAGACAATGATATCAGAATTCGTATACCCGATTGAACACATCTTACATTCAACCAAATATACATCAACCGGCGCGGCAAAGCATCGTGGTAAATGATTATAACCCCTCAGAATAAGAGACCTTTAATCCAACTTACTAAGCCCATGCGCTCGATCACATCATGCATATAAAAAATAAAGACAATAATATCGGCTTCGTATACCCGATTGAACACATCTTATATTCAACCGAATATACATCAATCGGCGCGGCAAAACATCGTGGTAAAGGATTTTAACCCCTCAAAATAGGGGACCTTTAATCCAACTTAATAAGCCCATGCGCTCGATCACATCATTACATAAACAAATAACATGCGGAAATCAAGTAGCGAATAATAAATAAATCAAAGCAACATAAAACGAAATATGCGCCGTTTACTCAAGTGGTACGTGGAGTTGTATCCCAAGTACAGATCATAGTACCGTCCATTCGGAATCGGCTATGAAATTTATGTCCGGGTTTCCATCCTATATACCACGAGAGGCGACACACTTTTCATTTTATTCAAGGGCCACAACATACATCATTTTACAATACATGCATTTTTTTATGTATTCAAAGGCCACAACATGCATCACTCCATAATAATCATGCAAACGAACTCAATAAATAATAAAAATACAACTGAAAATGGATGTGAAAAATACCCTCAGGTCTAACCTTTTTTGGTCGACTTTTGGATTCGCGTTTCACGGAGATCGGAAGGGTTAAAGCTCCTCAACTTTTCTGGTTCACTGGTTTGCGTTTTAGCTCGCTTTTTTGCTGTTTTGGTCGCTGTTTTCACTCAGTTTTGCTGCTGTTTCCTCGCGGTTTTCTGGTCACTATTTTTTGGTGTATTATGGGCTGTTTTGGACTGTTTCGGGACAGTTCTGGGTGCAGTTTCGGGCAGTTTTTTGGGACAGTTTCAAGACAGTTTTTGGGGTGTTTATTCGGTCAGTTTGTGCTGCAATATGGGAGGCTATTTGCGGCAGTGGACTGTACTGGTTTACTGGCTGTGTTACTCGGCAGTTTGTGGTAGTTTGAATGGCTGAACATATAGTAGTTTAGGTGTGCAGAGGGTGGTGTTTTGCGGTTGTTTTGGAGGGTTTATGGTGCGGCTAAACTGGGTAGTGAGGGGGCTATATGCGTGCAGCTGGTGGTGATGCTTTGTGGCAGTGTGAGGCGAGGACATGCAGGGGCTATTTTGTTGAGTGTAATAGGTGGCTTGTCTTTGTTACGTGAGGTGAGTGAGGTGGCGAGGAGGTTTGTGTGTGCAGTTTGTCTGTTTGTGAAACGTGATGAATGGCTGATGAATTGTGATGATTTTGTTGATGAGTTTGTGGGCTGCGTAAGTGGAAAGTGAGGTCAGGGGGTGTGTTAGCAGTTTGTTGGCTTGGTCAGAGGGGCTGTGAGGTGTTGGTTTATGGCTCGTGTGTGTCTTGGCTATTTGCGTGATGGCTTCAACGTGAGGTTGAGGGCAGGTGGGCGTGCGTGGCTATGAAGGCTATCGATGAGGGTTGATTTTTTTGTTGTTTACGTGAAGGCTGAGAGGGGGATGGCTTTGGTTTTGGTTGTTTATATAGACAAGGGCTAGGGCTTTGTCTTGTCTCACAAGGAATAGATTGGATTTGGTGTCAAACAAGGAAAGGATTTGATTGATTGGGGGGGACAAATTTTGGTGAATTAGGAAGGTTGAATATTTGATTTATCTTGTTTAGGCATGATATTTGTTAAGTAAGGTATATAATATTTGTGATTTATCTTAATTAGGTATGATTTAATTTAATGTTTTCTTTAATTTAGTATATAATATTTTGGATTAGGAAGTTACAATATTTTAATTTGGTATAATTATATTTTATGTCTTATTTAATTTGGTAAATGACTTAATTAATATTTTATTTAGTTAATATTTAATTTAATTAATATTTAATTTAATTTGGGTGTATTTTGAGGGCCTTGGGCGTGTGGGCCAAGTGTGATGGGCTAGGTGTTGTGTTGGTTTGGTGAGTGGGTTTGGGCCAAGGTTAAATGATTTTGGGTTTTTTAGGCTAAAGGTGCTTTAAAACGGATGTCCAACGAGCGAGCTTGGAGCTAAACATGCGGATAAAATTTAACGAAATACCGATTCCCTTCCGACAACCGTTTCCCGCAACTTCCTCAACTAAAAAGGTAGTGCCTCCAAATGAGGCTCATGATAGGGACTCACATGCAAAAATGCAATGCCTACAGAATGCAGACATTCTGTTTATCGTTCAAACGCGTTATCAAACGCTACTCGAACGCTTGAATTCTGTTTACCGTTCGAACGTGTTTACGAACGCTACATGAACGCTCACATACTGGACAAATTCCTTCATCATGTTTCATGCATGTTTTTTTCCTTAGTCATTCCTTTCCCCATCATATGCTTAGTTAGCTCTATTTAATATTTATGCCTTTACCATTATTGTTTATTTATATTTTCCGCATTTATTTATTCGATATGCTCATGAGATTGTGTGTCGCTTTTATTATTAATGCCTCTATGGTTGTTATTAGTTACATTATTGCACTTTATTTTTTAATACGTTCATGAATTATATATTTTGCCTTCATTTCTTTCATTTACGATTATGGGTGTGCAAACTTGCATGTTGCTTAAATTATCTGGTACGTGTTACATTAGATTTGGTTGTACTATTGCATAAATCCTTTCATTACAAGTGGCATAAGTAAGGGACCATTATGAACCCGACGGTTTGAGGTCTTCCTTTGCGAGGGGTTAGTGCGGCCTTAAATCATTTTCCCGGTTCACATCGGGTGGCGACTCCATTTTTAGTTATCCGGTTTAGTTCCCTCGTGGGCTATTCCATACTCCCAACCAGGCCGCGAACCTGGAACAACGTCGCCGATTTCTGTGTCCTACACCAGATATTGACGTCACCCCGAACAAGTACATCGGTCATGCCATTCCAACTAGTGTTTGTTCAAAAGGTCATACTACCGGTTGAAGTCAATATTAAATCTATTAGGGAGGCGTTACAAAAGGAGTTGACAAAAGAAAATTACAGTGAAGCGATGATCCAAAATTTATTAGAATTGGATGACATTGGAAGCACAAAAGACAAGGATGGACAAAGGATACAACCAGAAAGTCATGGCCAAATCATTCAAGAAAGGGGAGTTAATATGGAAAATCGTTCTACCATTGGGTACCAAGAACCATGCATATGGCAAATGGTCGCCTAATTGTGAAGGCCCATTTGAATTGGGAAATGTATTGTCGAATGAGGCTTATCATTTGAAGAGTTTTAATGGAGAAATTCATGCCAGAGCGATAAATGGTAAATATTTGAAAAAGTATATGCCTTCGTTATGGGAACACGAGAATATAACGTCCTCCGATTTAAAAAAAAAGAAATATAATACAATTTCATTGATAACGGACGAAGACGTCCCAAAAATTACATGCAAAGGACGATGTAACATCCTACAGTACATTAATACATAATCAGTCTTTGGCTGAGGGCCGTCGAAAATATTTAGTGGAGTCCTTCATAGCCGAGAAAATTTCCCTCAACCGATGTCATTCCTTCTACATCTCCAAATCGACTATCGCCAAATCGGTCAAGCTCCTCTCGAAATCAACTTGGGCCAATTCTTTATATTCAGTAGGAAAAGCGTTCACCTCCGTCAATTAAGAGGCAATGATTTTTCTCTTTGCCTCTCTCCTCATGTGATGAGGCGCTGGATATCTTGTAATTGTCGTTATAAGTCCAGCAATACCGACTCCTCAATCACCATTTCGTCCGTAGTTTCTCATATGGTTTGGCAGAAAGTGTCAAGGGAATCACGGAGTCCTTCTTTTTTGGCCATGGAAGAACGAAGCCCAATCTTTTGATTGTGTATATTTCAATAGCGAAGAATAAAGGCTGTAACCTTGTTATACAAATCTTGAAGAAAGAACCGATTTTCCACTGGTAAAGGCAGGACCGGAAGACCCAGTAGTCACTCTAACTCTGAGGAGATCTTTTCCAACTTTAGCGTGTATTCTGGCATAACAGCTTGACCAATCTCCATGGTAGTGAGAGAGGTATTTTGGCTAATGACTTCCAGAAGAGCTTCCAAGTCTGTGGCAGCTTCAGCCGAAGATGAGGAAGGCTGAGATGGAGTAGAGGCGAGCCGATCAAGATCATCCAGAATGTCCTGGACCGATTGAAGTAACGGATCAAACACATGTGCAAACAAAAGGGAATTAGCAAATGAGAACCAAAAGAACGATAAAAGAAAGAGGAAAAGGAAAAGACTTACACCCCTAAAGCTCGAACTGGATGGCTCGTCCATGGTTGCCATAGGAATGTCACCAAATGGAGATGAAGGTTCTCGCCTAGGAGATGGAGACGCAGGAACATGGGACAATGCTCGAGGAGGTGCTGGCAAAAGGGCTGGGGATGATGGCCATTCACGAGAAGGAGTCTGTTGCATCGGAAGAACAATGAATGCCGCCCGAGGAGGTGATGGTTCTTCAGAAGACAAAGGTTGGTGTACTGAAGGATCAAAATGAGAAGCACTGGGCATGCCTGACGGCTGGGCCTCTCTATAGAAAAATCAGAATCAGAAGAGTCAGAAACATAAATAACTTCCATTTCTTCATAAATACGGGGAATAACATAATCTTTTTACAGATACCAAGCCTCCTCCAATAATTCTAATTGGGCCAGACTGAACAAGCCGTCTATATCCCTATAACTTCCCCTCAATCCTGCAGCAGCCCACCTACACATTAAGGGATAGATCCATTTAAGACAAAGCCAAAAGGGTTCATTGTCCGGCGTGAGAGGCTCATCTTCTGACCAAAGAGGCTCATTATCAGGCCGAAGAGGCTCGTCATCCGGTTCTTGTACAATGGGGACAAGATTGTCTAATGGATGGTATTCGAATAAGGGATTGTCCCTTGGAATTTCCTCAAAAAATGGATGCATACGACCCAATGCTATTCTTGACCCCATACTTTGGGGATCAGCCATAAATGAAGAAGTTGCATCAATCGCTTCACCCTCTTCTGGTGGGTGTTGAATAATTGGGGTTTCGGCCGCTTCACCCCATTCTGATGGAAGTTGAAAGACTGGGGTTTCGGCGGTTTCAACTCCCCCGACTGGATGTTGAACGATTGGTGTTTCAAGCACTAGGGTTTGAGCTGGTTCAGGCCTGCCGAATGACGATTCTATCCTGGACATCTGCACAAGAAACAAATTCAATTATATAACAAAAAAAAAGGTAGAGAGAAAAGGAAGGGAAGCCATACTGTACCTTAGCCTGATGAAGTATCAGAGGCTCTTCCGAATCAGAGCTATGGGTCAGAGAAGGATGTTTCCGTTTAATTTGTTTAGAGCCTGCTTTCTTCGACCCAGCTTTCTCAATAGACTTCTTGGGCCAGGCTGTCTCCGAAGGATTCGAAGAAAAATGAATGTGGGAAAAAACCAAATCAGAAGGTAAAGAAAAGAGTCTATCACGGTCGGACGGTAAAAAATGATCAAAGAGATGATGAACATACATACAAGGGGAGAAAGAAGCACATGAAAAAGAAGATAGCAAAGAACGGGCCTCAGACAGACATTGATCAATGTCTGAAAGCGAAAGAACTTTGAGACGTTCCGATGGGGGGGAATGAGAATGAAATAACGGAAGATGCCACCCTTGGACGAGACCAAATTGGCGGGTGGTGAAGTTAGGATAGTATACCTCCACCCCAGCCTTGCCATTGGCTCCAGTAAAAAGGTCATGAATCAGATCCCGGGTGCATAAGAACTTGCACCATATGCGATTGACCGATTCATCCCCATTTGACTCGGGAAGCTCATGAACAAGAGAATGGATGTCGCCCAAGAAAAAAGGAAAGAAAGACGAAACTCGAAGAATTGTGTAAAAATATTCAAAAATAGAGCGAGGAAGGAGGGAAGTTGGCCCCAGTTGGGCGAAAAAAAGGCCAGCACAAGGAAATGAACGGCTCGACTCAATTGAACCGAAAATCGGGAAATAGGCTCTAAGCCAAAGATGGACAAGCCAAAGAGGGCCGGAATCGATCGATGAAGCGCTAGACCGTAGCTATTTCTGGAGAACGGCCAAGCCCCGATAAATAGCAGCTAACAAAAAAGAACCTAAATCTAAACGACGGCCGTTGGCAATGTCTGACGAAATGGGAAGATAACCCGCCACTGGTTTCTGACTGGGCGCGCAAATGATATATTTGCAAAGCCAGTAATGAATGAAAACGGTGCGTTCCAACACCGAGACCGGATCGACCGACTCAAAAAACGCACAAAAGAAAGCAGAATAGGAAGAGAATGACGAAGTGTCCATTGAAGGAGGTTGAAAATGAAATATAGTGCAAGCAGAAATGGTCGCGCCCAAATGGGCCAACCCAGTCAAAGTACTGATGTCACAAAGAGTGATGGTAAAAGGACCAGAGGGAAAGAGGAAGATTTAATAATAAGAAGACCAGAAGAGCAATGATATTGGGAATACATTTCGGTCAAAATGGGGTAATGCCAATGAAAGCTCGATGAGGGAAAGCAAATCGTTTTCTTCAAGAAAAGTACGGGTGTCTGTGTGAAACCTCTTACGCTGAAACCAGGTTTCAAATGAAGAATCATGTTTAGGCCAAGTACGGATATGGTTAGATTGGGTAAGAGAAGAAACAGTCAAAAGTTCTGAAAATGGGAGGTTGGAGATGGAAGGAAACAACTAAGCCAAAGAGGCTGTAGCAATGGCTGTGTCATCAACAAAGATAGGGCCTAGGGAGCACAGTCCATGGTTTTCGTCGAGGGTGTGGATGCCAAAGACACCCACAGAAGAATCACCCAACGCAGCTTGGTAATCACCAAAATTTGAAGTGCCATTTTTTGAAGTCGAAGAAGATGACGTAATAGCAAAGAAATTGAGAGCAAGAAAGTCGAAAAGTTTGCAGAGGAAGAGAATGAAAGTGGTGAATAGAAAAAATTAAG
This sequence comes from Zanthoxylum bungeanum, assembly GCA_019454045.1. Taxonomy (NCBI): domain Eukaryota; kingdom Viridiplantae; phylum Streptophyta; class Magnoliopsida; order Sapindales; family Rutaceae; genus Zanthoxylum; species Zanthoxylum bungeanum. Next base: position 17,435 of record SKCR01047207.1, read on the forward strand.
CTTTTATATAACAAAGGTAAATGATTCGCCCTATGACAAGTGTCACGGCCTAATTCGAGGGGAGAAGAAATGGCAGGAAACAGAAAGGGCGATGTTAGATATGATTTGACATGGAATTGACACAAAAGACGACGCATTAATTGATGCCATGATGGCTTTCGACAAGACATGTTGGGAAGGTCTCGTATTTATTAGAGAAGTGATGGGTTCACATAGAAAATGTAAACGACGGCCCTCATTACGCGCAATGCTACTAAGATGTAGAAAACTAGCTTATAAAATTATTAATCACTAAGGTCTGACTGAGGTGGTGAATACTTAAACAACGAATTTCAAGATTACTTGAGAGAAAATGACATTGTTTCCCAGTGGAGTCCTCCGGGAACTCCACAGCATAATGGGGTCTCCGAAAGGAGAAATCAGACATTATTAGATATTGTCCGATCAATGATGCCAGACACGGATCTACCTCTTTCATTTTGGGGTCTTGCTTTAGAAACTGCAACACTACTACTAAACCAAGTTTCTTCCAAGACTGTTAGTCAAACACCATATAAGTTATGGTCTGCGAAACGTCCTAATCTTAGTTATCTAAGAGTTTGGGGATGTGATGCATATTTCAAGCTCACACAAACTAACAAATTGGATGATAGGGCAGTTAAATGTATGTTTATAGGATATGCCTTGAACTCAATAGCATACGTGTTCTACGTCCCGAATGAACAAAGAACATTTGTCTCACGAAATGCTAAATTTCTAGAGAATGAATTCATTCTCAAGAAATATAGTGGGAGTAGACTTGACCTCGATGAGGTACGAGAAGAACAAACTAACATAGAACTAAACCCCAGGCCCCTCAAAAGGGCAGCGATGGAACAACCACAAGGTTATGAACTCAGAAGGTCTGGTAGGGAAAGACATAAGCCTGAAAGATATGGTTTCCATATTGATGAGGAACATGATCAGGTCATTGATAATGACGATCCCACCAGTTATGACGAAGCAATCCGTGACATTGATTCAGTCATGTGGCTTGAGGCCATGAAATTTGAAATAGACTCTATGTATCAGAATAAAGTATGGGACTTGGTAGATGCACCTGAAGGGATAAAACCCATAGGCTGCAAGTGGATTTACAAGGGTAAAACTGATACAGAAGGAAACATCCAAACCTATAAGGCTAGGTTGGTGGCAAAAGGTTATAGACAAATCCAAGGAATTGACTATGACGAAACCTTCTCGCATGTTGCAATGATAAAGTCCATTCGAAATTTACTGGCACTAGCTGCACATTTTGATTATGAGATTTCGCAGATGGATGTCAAAACAGCTTTCCTTAATGGGAACCTCGTAGATGAAGTCTATATGACACAACCTGAGGGGTTTTCATCTAAGGATGATCATAATAAAGTATGCAAGCTTAAACGATCCATTTATGGACTCAAGCAAGCCTCTAGAAGTTGGAATATATGATTTGATGAGACAATCAAAGAATTTGATTTCATCATAAATGTAGACGAGCCTTGTGTTTACAGGAAAAGTAGTGGGAGTATTGTTGTATTTCTTGTATTATATGTCGATGACATATTAATTATCGGTAATGATATTCCCATGATGCAAGCCACCAAGCAATGGTTATCTCAGAATTTCTCCATGAAAGATTTGGGAGAAGCAGCATACATCCTCGGTATTAAGATCTACCGTAATAGATCTAAGAGGTTGTTAGGACTTTCTCAATCTACGTACATAGATAAAGTTTTAAAAAGATTCAAAATGGAAGATTCCAAAAGAGGTAATTTACATACTTGTCATGGAATCAATTTTTCTAAGGAGCAATGTCCACATACTCCTTCGGATAGAGAGCGTATGAGTAGGATCCATTATGCTTCAGCAATAGGATCGATCATGTACTCCATGCTATGTACAAGACCCGATGTCTCCTATGCTCTTAGCATAACGAGCAGGTATCAGGAAAATCCTGGTGAGCAACACTGGGCAGCTATCAAAACAATCCTCAAGTATCTGAAAAGAACTAAGGATCTGTTTTTAACATACGGAGATTGTTCTGAGATGAAAGTCATTGGTTACTGTGATGCGAGCTTTCAGACCGATAGGCATGATAGCAGATCGCAAATAGGATATCTGTTTACTTTGAATGGCGGTGCTATCAGTTGGAAAAGCTCAAAATAGTCAACTACAGCGGACTCCACCACTGAAGCCGAGAGGCTGCTAAAGAAGCAGTCTGGATAAAGAAGTTCATCACGAAGTTGGAAGTGCTTCCCGTGATAAAGAATGGCGTCACGATGTACTGTGACAACACGTGAGCCATTGCTTAATCAAAGGAACCAAGGACCCACCAGAAATCCTAGCATGTATTCAGGTGATTTCATCTCATCAGGGAGATTGTTGAGAGAAAAGAATTTATTATAGAGAAAATACCTACAGAAGATAATCTTGTAGATTCTCTGATTAAAGGGCTGACTCAACAAAAGCATGAAAGGCACACCCGAGAGTATGGTGTCCAGATTCATACTAGTTGGCTATAGTGCAAATGGGAGATTGTTAGGGATATGCCCTATACCCAACTTGTGGATGGGCTATATGTACATGTATTTGTAATATTTTCATTAATTAATAAAATGGAAATCTTTATTATACGTGTCTTACATAAATTATATGAATCATCAACACTGTAATAAAGCCCTTGGAGTAATAAGACGATGGCTTCCACGCCTTATGAGAATCATTACTCTTAAATGTTCATAGTCATAGTTTTGTGAATAATCTGGGCGTTCACAAAGCGGAGAGACTAGCATGATGATATGATCCGCCCTTAAGTGGGGTAGCCGATCTCATAGGCTACTAGCGGATATCTGTCTGCTTGGTGTATCACATGGATGCATGAGTTGCTCGTGTCCATCGAACTGACTGCCGAAAGTTTTCATATGGAGTGTTTATCCCATGTGTCTTTGAGAACTTTCATGTATCGATTATATGACTAATCCTTAGACTTGAGGTCATTACAATCTTATGTGTGGATCAAATAACTTTGACATTCTCCTTCCCCGGTTCAAAAGATCGGGTCATAAGGGTATGATTGGATCATTTTTTGAAACACATGAAGTTTGTAAAGATACAACAGAGAATCACCACTCTCACGGATAATATTTTCTTATAAGAGTAGTATTCTAGTTCGCGGGTTGATATGTGTGATCAGTGCTTGAGACTGTGGCCACAACGGAAGAATCATGTGAGATTCTTGGGTTAGCACGATTCATGACACTATCAACATCATACCTTTGACCATATGGGTAGACACTTTCCGTACCCTAGGTCAATAAGTGGGGATACAGTGAGGCGAGGGACCGTATCATATGTAAATCACATATAGAATGGGTATATATATATTTCCTTCTCATTTGGGGGTCTTGGCATGTTGCTAGATGTCAACCTTGGTCATTGAAATCGAACGACCATCTGATCGGAAGATAATTTATGTTCGATTAAATTATCACGATTCATTTCATGTCCAACTTGAGGGGAACCCAAAAGGACACACATAACAAAGTCGAAATCAATGGTTAACAGTGCACAATACAAATATAACAACATATATGATTGCTGTAGGAATTGTTCATAAATGGTTCAATGTGTTTAATTATTGAACATATCATTTATGAGATTCCATAGTGGCTTAGGGATTGGTGAATGACGATAGGGGCACTTTGGGAATTGGAAGAAAAAAATTGTTATTCACGTGAATAGTAAATTTTGTTTGTTATTTGTTTTGAATTCCAATTCGGCCCAAACTCTTATTAGACTTACTTTTTCTGCAATGAGTGTACAACCTCTTCTCTAAGTTGATTCTTTTTATAAAAATTTTCAGTATCAGACTTACTTTTTCTGCAATTAGGGCGTTAGCCAAGTTTGTTCTCATATCATATATGATTTAGCATGTTTTGAGAAATATTTTAGAAAATAGATGTTTTCAGTTTTAGCTTTATGTTTTTCGGGGCATGAGGAAAAAACTCACCTCAGTATATAACTTGAGACATCTTGGTGTATAAGAAATATGATTTTTTTATTTTGGAAACAAAAATTTAATCCAAAAATCCTAGCCTTGGCCGAATTCTACCTTAGGGAGGGGATTGGTTGTTTTGTTTGAGTGAAACAAAATTGACCTAAGTATAAAAGGAAAACTTGATTTTCTTTTGAGAAAGCTCTCATTCCAAACCCTAGCCACCTTCTTCTTCTTCACAATTCTCTCAAAAGTTGAGAAACAATTTTGAAGAACAAGAATAAGAAAAATATTATTAGTGTGTGATTTAATCTCTAAAACGTTTAGGGATTTGTTTGTGTGTGTAGCCCACACTACTTTCCGTTGGTAACGATTCATAGCTCGGAAGATCTTGTGGCACTGAACAAAACATATTATTCTTTTCATCTCCATCTCACGGCATTGGGACAATTGTACTGCCCATTGCCGTGAATCACTTGGTTGATTCGAGACTATGATGGTTAGAAGCATGAAAGAAAAATGTATGTATTTATGATTATTAAAGTGAGCTTATTAAAGGTGTATAAGCACACTTTTGATCAATTTGATGATCTTGTTGCCATTCTAGAGTTGTTAGGCCACTCATTGATGACCTAGAATTTTTCTTGAGTTGTTTCAAACTGGTGAGACTTTTTTGGTGTTGTAGAGATTAGATTAAAGTGTTGGTTTTGTTTAATTTTGTTAATTGGATTAATTTGAGAAATTAAGGTTACCTCCACCAAAATTGGGGCTTTTCATATATGTTTTATATAATTATGTATATAAGATGTACAAATAATATGGTGTTGATTGGAAATTATTTAAACTTTTTTTGAACAAATTTGGACCAAAATACAAAAAGTTGTAACTTGGTGTACCTCTCGGCAATTTGAAGAAAAAATGGGTTTTGTGTTATGAGTTGTATTTTGATGTATATGATTTGTAGGAATAATTTTGGTAGTGATTTGAAATCAGTTAAATTTGTTTTTGACAAATTAGGACTAAAATGATCAAAATATAAACTATTGGGGTTTCACGGTAATTAAGAGAAAATATGATTTTTGGGTAAAAATTTCAGTTTTTAAGTATTGAGTAATTAGAATAAATAAATTTATTTTAATTGTCCAAGAAAAATTATTGAAATTGGAAAATTTTATATTTCCACGTTCCACTGCATTTACCCCCTAAAACCCCTACACATCCCTAGATCATCAAATCCTCAAAACTTAACATTCAAATTTGGGTTAAGTTTCCTTACTTTGAGTTCAAATTCTTTCTTCAAAATTAGAACCTCATAGCTTCCTCTTCTCCTCCCTAGTCTTGATTTATGATGGTTGGCTCTTGTTTATCTTCAGAATTTTACAAGAAAATGAAGCTCTTCACCTCTTCTCTTCTTAAATTTTCGGCCAAGGGAGAAACCAAGTCAAGACTTGTTTTTCTTTCTCCAATTTTTATATCTCCCTTATGAACTTTGTAGAGATATCTAGAGTTCAAGGCTTAGATTTAAATTTGGGCTTATAAACTTGGGCGAAAATGTGAGATTCTAGTCGGGCCTAGACTTAGGTTAATCTTAATCCAACTTTATTTATGGCCCACATATGTAATATGATTAGTTAAGCTCAAATTATGGTTGGGCCCACTAAGTCGTTTTGATAATTTCCGCTAATGTTCGGAGAAATTTTTTTTTAAGTCGCCATATTACTACCCTAGTCGAGTTATGTAATTTTGTGTCGTTACACCTGCCTATGATTCTAGAGTATGGAAGATGTCTACTCTATTAAATAATGGCTATTTGAACATTAACTTAAGCTGATAATATATATAGAGAGAGTTTCTAAAATTCCTTTCAGAACTTGCCATGGCCATGGACTTATATTATCACTTATGTCAAATTGTGCCTATTGGGATATCGACTTTATTATCTAGAGCTGCGAATCTTTTATTAATCACTCACTGCCTTCATATGTTTTTCATATTGCCCAATCATTACCCTATATGAAATCTCACTATGGACTACGGAGTAATGTCAAAGCATATATGATCCACATATAAGATACCATAGAGACTGTAGGAGCGAAGTAGGGTTTACTGTTATGCCTATGATGTTCGGCGACCACGACACTATTGGGCTCGCAGCCCGTAAAGAGTACGGATTAGCTCACGGGGGACTAAATAGCAGAATGAATGAGTCACCACCCAGTGTGAACTAGGAAATGTTTAAGGCCGCACTCACCCCTCGCAAGGGAAGACCTCAAACCGTTGGGTTCGGAATGGTCCCGTACTTATGCCAGTATAATGTACGGGTTCACACAATGGTATATTCAAGTCTTTGCAGTTCATGCAAGGTAATTCAAATAAACACAAATTTGCACACCAATAAACATTAATAGAAATAATATGGCTCCACACAAAGATTTAATTAAATCACTCATGCATAATATAAGGCGACTGGTTAATGAAATAAATTAATATGAACGACGTAAAATGTAAAGAAGAGGAAAAGTATAATGCAATATAAATAATTAATCACACACGCATAATGAAAAATGAGTAACTAAAGAAGTCAAATGCATAAAATATAAAGAAAGAGGTTGACGAATATATGAGTACTTCCCGAGTGGCACGTGAAGTTGTATCCCAAGTACAAATCGTATTATCGTCCATTCGGATTCTGCTACGGAATTTATGTATGAGTTTCCATCTGATATACCGCAAGGGATAATAACACACATAATCATCGATGTAATGTAAACGGACATAAAAAAACATACGAGAAATAATATAATAATGCATATACGTATAATCATCAACATGAACAAACATAAACAAAATAAAGGCGAAATAATAAAATAACAATAAAAAATGAATAAATAGATAAAAAAAATAAATAATAAAATGCCGAAGAAGAAATGTGGCCATTTTTTGATGTAGGGCTTCGCATGCCCGGCTGGACGTATTTCACGTCCAGCCAGGCATGCAGCGCCCGTAACTATAAATATGGTAAGGGTACCCTTATGTCTTACCTTTTAAGTTGCTTTCTCGGAACTACGTTAGGCTGTCGCCGGAAGGATCGAAGCTTGGTTTAAGGTTTGGTTCGGTTTCTATTTCTGGTTACTGGTTCGCTGTTTCTGATTGCCGGTTTGCTGTTTCTGGTTCGATGTTTCACTATTTTTAGTTTTCTATTTCGCTGTTTCTGGTTGCTGGTTGCTGTTTCTAGTTCGTTGTTTGCTATTTCTGGCATACTGTTTGTTGTTTCTGCTTTACGCCTCTGCTTCATGCTTCTGCTTCACGCCTCTTCTTCACGCTTCTGCTTCACGCCTCTGCTTCTTGGGGTTTTTTTTGTTTTTTTTTCTAATTTCTTTTTCCTCTCTGTTTTTTGTTTTTTGTTTTTTTTTAAAAGTCGGTCTTCTTCCTCACTCTCTTTCTTTCGGTGATCCCCAAAAAAAAAATAAAAAGAGCCCTCACTTTGATGATGACTTGGTCCATTTTATAATGATTTGAAGGGATCTCCAAATAGGGAAACAATTAATGTTTATTTGGGAAATATTTTATAAAATTATTTTGGGAATAAAATCTTATAAATTTGGTGATGAAGAGATCTCAAATCTTGTTAAATTGGTAAGGATGAGATCTCAAAAATCTCATTGAATTGGAAAGTGTTGATGCTCTCATAACTAAAGAGATTTTATCATATTTTGGAAGATTATGCATGGGATTTTTGGGCCGCGTGGGCTACATGGGCTGGTTGCATGGGCTGCATGGTGGATCCGAAGCTAAAGATTGAGGCAGAGGCTGACTGAGCGAATCTGAGGATGGCTAGTGAGTTTGAATCCGATAAGGTGCTAATTTTGGAGGTTTTCCTTCCTTCCGGCAATCGTTTTTCGCAACTTCAATAACGTTTCATGTAGTGCCTCCATATGAGGCTCATAATCGGGCTCATGCAAAAAATACAATGTCTATAGAGACCTCAAGTCTAAGGATCATTATAATATCGTTACAAAGAGAAATCCCTTATACATATCGATAACACTCCATATAGGTTCTCAAGTGGGTCAATTCAATGTACTTGTTCTCCAACAAGCGTCCATATGTTAGACTAAGTGAACACCTTCACTAGTAGCTTATGAGATCAGCTACCTTCCTTTAATAAGGAAGCAGATATAACATATGCTGATCTAAACTGGATTTATCAATGTCCTGTGTTGATAATCCTATGATCGGGAACATTTAAGAATGAATGGATCTAATAAATTAAACTTAATTTATTCTTTTAATAATCATTCTAAGGACTTTATTTTACAAGTAGTCAAAATTACTTATGGACAATACTTATTAATAAACTGTCAAATTTTATTAATCAATGCAATAATATAAAATTATATATATGTCCCTATTGGATCTAGGGCATATAACCAACAATCTCACACTTGCACTAGAGCCAATCTTTATGATATTTTACACCAAACAATTCAGGGTGCCTATCAATCTTCTGTTGGGTTAGTGCTTTAGTAAAATAATATACTAAGTTCTCTTCAGTATGAATCTTCTCTATTTTCACATCACCTCTTTGGATTATCTCTCTACTCAGGTGATATCGTCTAAGAATGTGTTTGGATTTCTGATGAAACATTGGTTCTTTAGCCTGTGCTATGGCTCCGGTGTTGTCACAATACATTGCAATCGCATTGTTACTGTCAGGAACAACACTTAAATTTGTGACAAACTTCTTTATTCAAATTGCTTTTTTAGCTGCTTCTGAAACGGCTATGTACTCGGCTTCCATTGTTGAGTTTGTTGTTGTAGTTTGTTTAGAACTCTTCTAGCTTACTGTACCTCTAAACATAGTAAACAAGTATCCAGACCGTGATATGCTATCATCTTTATCAGTCTGAAAGCTAGCATCATAATAGCCCAATACTTTTAGCTCGGAACAACCTCCATAAATCAAGAACACATCATTAGTCCTTCTTAAGTACTTAAGGATTGTCTTGACAGCTATCCAATGATCTTCTCCAGGATTAACCTGATATATGCTCGTAACACTTAGAGCGTAAGATATATCAGGTCTCGTACATAACATAACATACATGATTGATCCTATAGTAGAAGCATATGAGATTTGTTTCATACGATCAACCTCTTCAAAAGATTTAGGGCAATTTTCCATAGATAGAGAGATTTCATATCTCATGGGCAAGTAGCCTCTTTTGGAATCTTCCATCTTAAACCTTTTAAGAACTTTATCTATATACGTGGATTGTGAGAGGCCAAACAACCATTTAGATTTATCTCTATAGATCTTAATTCTTAGAATATAGTTGCTTCTCCCAAATCCTTCATGTATAATTTCTTGGATAACCATAGTTTGACTGATTGGAGCATTGGAATGTCATTTCCTATTATTAATATGCCATCCACATATAATATTAAGAATACGACTGTGCATCCTTTAACCTTCTTGTATACAGAAGGTTCATCTTTATTTTTGATAAAATCACACTCTTTGATTGTCTCATCAAAATGAAGATTCCAACTCCGAGATGCTTGCTTTAATCCATACTTTATTTTTGATAAAATCAAACTCTTTGATTGTCTCATCAAAATGAAGATTCCAACTCCGAGATGTTTGCTTTAATCCATAAATGGATCATTGTAGCTTGCATACCTTGTTTAACTTTCCTTTAGAAATGAAACCTTCAGGCTGTGTCATATACACATCCTATACGAGATTTCCGTTCAGGAATGCAGTTTTGACATCCATCTGCCAAATCTAATAATCATGATATGCTGCTATTGCAAAAAAAATCATAATGGACTTTAATACGACAACTGGCGAAAAAGTTTCATCATAATCAATTCCTTGAATTGTTTTGTAACCTTTTGCCACCTTCCTAGCCTTGTAGGTTTGAACTTTTCCATCTGCATCTTTCTTTCTTTTAAAGACCCATTTGCACCCAATGAGAGTTATCCCTCAGATGCATCTACCAAGTTCCAAAATTGGTTAATAAGCATTGAATCCATTTCAGACTTCATAGCTTCAAGCCATTTAGAAGAGTTAATGTCAGACATTGCCTTTGTATAACTAGTAGGATCATCATTCTCAATGATAAATACATCATGTTTACCTTCCATGAGGATCTATATCTTCCTGACTCATGTTGTATTCTAATAGAATTTCGGAGTTCTTGATCTTATGGTTGTTCCACCATCAATTTTTTGTGAGTTGAATGTAATTCAATGTCATTTGATGGTTCTAGGACTTCATCAAGTTCACGTCTACTCCCACTATCTTTTCTTTGAAGAAACTCTTTCTCTAGTAGCTTTCCGTCAAACAAACACATTTGTTCACTTAGATCATAGAAGTATTATCCCATTGTTTCTTTTGGATACCCTATAAATTTACATTTAATTGAATTGCTTCCAGCTTGTCAGTAGGCGATTGCTTCACATAAGCTTCACAACCCCAAACTTTTACAAAGTTCAGATTGGGTCGTTTGCCATGCCATATCTCATATGGTATTTTGCTAACAGATTTAGATGGAATATTATTTATAAGGTAGGCAACGGTTTCTAATGCTAGTCCCCAGAACGATGTCGAAAGATTTATGCCAGACATCATTGATCGTACCATGACTAACAAGGTCCGATTTCTTCTTTCGGAAACACCATTGTGTTGAGGTGTTCCTGGAGGAGTCCATTATGAAATGATGCCATGTTCCTTAAGATTGTCTTGAAACCTGTAGCTCAAGTATTCTCCACCTCGATCAGATTGAAGTGTCTTAATGCTTTTGCTAGTTTGTTTCCCTACTTCGTTTCTGAATTCTTTGAACTTTTCAAATGATTCAGACTTATATTTCATTAAGTATATGTAACCAAACATGAATAATCATCATAAAGGTTATGAAGTAGGAGTAACCATCCTTTGTTTGAATCGATATAGGGCAACATATATCGGTATGTACTAGCTTTAGTTATTAGGTTGCACGTAGTCCCTTTCCAAGAAAGGGTATTTTGGTCATTTTACTAATTAAACAAGTTTTACAAGTTGCATATGATTCATAATCAAAGGGGTTCAAGTAACCCTCTTTATGCATGTAAGTCGTGTTTCATTGATATGACCAAGTCTACAACACCAAAGGTATGATTCTTTTAAACTATTTTATTTATTTATATTGAGGATAATGTTATTTAATTCCAGAACATACAATCCATTACTTAAATATCCAATGCCATATGAAATATCATCATATGAAAATGAACAATAATTATTTTTTATTATAAAATTAAAACCTTCGTTGTCCAAACAAGCTATTGAAATAATGTTTCTACTAAGTACTGGAATATAAAAACAAATTTATAATTCTAGAACTAATCCACTTGGTACTGATAGAAAATAAGTTCCTACGGCTAAAGCAGCAACCCTTGCTATATTTTTTCCACTCATAGGTCTACTTTATCTCTTTGAAGTCTTCTACTCTTCTTGAGGCTCTGCATATTGTTACATATGTGAGAACCACAACCAGTATCCAATACCTAAGTTGAAGATTTACTATCATTAAGATTAATCTTAATCATGAATATACCTGAAGTAGAAGCAACTACTTGATTTTTCTTTTCCTCGAGGTATTTTGCACAGTTTCTTTTCCAATGCCCATCTTGGTCACATAATAAACATTTTCCATTGTCTTTCTTCTTAGTCACACCACCAGTAGGATTTTGAGTGTTGGCCTTTTGGGCCTTACCCTTTGAACATTTCTTAGGGCGTTTCCTAAACTTTTTTGAACCAGTCAGTAGCATCACATAAACTTTCTATGATTTATGTCTTTCTCAGCAAGTCTTAACATATTAAGCAATTCAGGAAGTGTAGCATCCAACTTGTTCATATAAAAATTCAAAATTAACTGAGAGAAATACTATGGCAGTGGTTCCAATACAAGATCAATATATAAGCCATGGTCGATGATAACCAAGATCATTTAATTTTTCAATGTAGATAATCATCTTCAGTATATGGTCATTAACTGAAGAACCATCTTTCATCATGGATCGAAATAAAGCCTTAGATATCTCATATCTTTCAGTGTGAGCAGATGTATAAAAAAACTCTTTGAGATGTGTTATAATTGTGCTCGCATCCATAGACTCATATTGCTTTTGTAATTCTGATGACATTGAGCTGAACAACATACATACTTCCTGCTAATTATTATCATAATGCTTCAACCAAACATTATATTCTTCTTGTGTTGGATTTTCGGCAGGTTTCGGTGGAACACTATGTTCCAGGACATAAACTTTTTTTCTTGCCTAAGAACAATTCTTAGGTTGCGGTACCAATCCAAGAAGTTAGGTCCAATCAACTTATTTGCATCAAGTATGCTTCTGAGGAAGATATTGTTACTCATGTTTTTTTTGGAAACCTATATGAAGAATATAGAATTTTGATTAGTTTTATTACATTGATATAAACCATAAGATATTTGGACTTTTAATCTAATGGTTACTCCCACTATTTTATTTGAATTTTCTCAACCCTCTTAGTAAAAAAATTATCATGGGCTACGATCCCATTTTACTTAAAATAAAATGACAACGATGGTTAATCACTTTATTTAAGTTCAATTAGGTAGGTACTTGTTACCTGAAGGAAACATTTTCCTTGCGCAGAGGAAACGTCTTCGGTACCCGGATCGGACTTGAAATTTTTTTCTGCCCTTCCCTTTAAGTTGCCGAATGTGACCAGCAGTACCACTGAAATTTTGCTACTATTTTGAACAAAATTTCAGCCCCGAAACAGTCTTGGAACAGTGCCCGAACAGCCCCGAACAATAATTTAAAAGCTGGACTGTTTTGGGCACTAAATGTGCCTAAACTGCAACTGAAATAGTCCGTTGTGTGCGTGAACTGAATTGACGTTTTGAGGTCTGATTTTTCAGAGAAAAAAACCCCAACACAATCCCAAAAGAACCCTATGTGTTTCCCTAAAATTCTGGATTGATACGAGATCAAACTGTTGGTTTCTATTATATATGTCCCAAACAAAGATTAAGCATGTGAAATACTATAAAGAATATATATTTAAACATGAAGTATGGCGGAATCATACTTACAATGCCTTGTGATGAAGTAGAAGATCAAATGGTAGAAGCTCCAAGTAGTGGAGGATTCGGCCAAGAGGAGGAAGAAGACTTGAGCTCCAAGCTTTTGTATTCCAAGCTCTTTGATGGTTTCCCTATCACCTCTTTTGATCCCTTGCTTGTGCTAGCAAAAATGGAGAATGGAAGATCAAATCTTCCTTTGCCCTTCAATGGTGAAGTTTCGG